>VWZV01005549.1:0-10220 GCA_013397155.1 Irena cyanogastra | reverse complement strand
AAAAAAAAAAAAAAAAGAAGCCTGGTTTCCATGCATTTTCTTTAGGAAGGAATGTGCATTTTTTTCACCTGGAAATTCTCAGCCCAAACTAGGGAGATCCATAAGGAGAATCAAGGAGTAGAGAAACGAGCTATTACTTGACCTCTGTGCCTAAACAAGGAAAGGTTTTGGATATTTGCTGGGGGAAAAAAATGTTATTACCAAGTCTGAATCAAGAAGAAAATTTTTTAAAAATCATGTTGCATAACATCCAGAGGGCTGGAGAGATCCACTGTGTGGGGTGTGTTTATGTGCAGGATGGTGGGACAGTTGTGAGCTGACACTGCAGCCCTTCCCTCTGCCACCATCAGTTATTTGCCTCTGGGGCTGAATTCCCAAGAAAAACCTCCAGTCTGCCCCTACATGTAGGATCTGGGTAATTTTAGCTGTAGGGCCCTGCTATTTCCCAGCTGTCTGACTCTTTGGATGGGTGTATATTTATGGCCTCAGCTATTCAGTTCTAAAATATTTAAATTCCCTTCTCTTTGCTTCTGCTGGAATTTGCCAGAGAATTTCCTAATGCTGACAAATCCTCCTCAGTGTGTTATAGGCACCACAAGTAATCAGAGGAACATTGATATGGTTATATCTCACTCAGTTATCCCTTTGTACCAGAGAAATAATTGCACAGAAGCAATAAAGAACAGACAAAAAACAGTGAGAGACTGTAACCCCAGGAGCACAGCACTCACTGGAGGGTGAATTGCTGTAAATCACCCACAAAATGAAAGCAGCTGGCATGAGTTTCTTACAAAGTCATGGTGAAGTACAAAAGACATTAAAAACAGGTATAATGCGGGAAATTTGGAAATCCCATTACATTTGTGATGAATTCTTAAAGTGTCTGCAATTCAAAGAGTTCTGCAAAGAGTTTCACTTTTCCCGGGATGCAGGGCAGGGATGGAGAGGTCAGGAGGTGATTCCAGCTTTTTCCGGGATGCAGGGCCGGGAGGTGATTCCAGCTTTTCCCGGGATGCGCAGCCCGAGGTCGCCCTCGCGTGGCGTTGGCCGGGCGGGCGTGGGGGGAACACGGAAAAAGTGGGAATGAGGATGCTGGAGGGACTGGAACTGGAAAACAGGGGTGAAATGCCAACCAACCCTTTAGGAAGTACTAGGGAGCTTTGTGCGAACTCGGCTTTGCGGAGCTGCTCAGAGGCTGGGCAGGCAAATTCTGGCAGAGCCCAGCAGGGAAGGGAAACTCCAGGGATGCCCTGACAGAACTGGAGTCAAACAGCAAATCCTGCATCTCTCCCAAACACCCTCCTCCTCTGAGGAGCTCGTGTGGCAGCAGGACCAGGGCTGTGACTGTCCCCTGTGCTGGCACTGTCCTCTGGTGCTGGGGACAGTTTGGGAGCCTCATGACAAGGAATTGAGGGGCTGGGGTGTGTGCAGGGAAGGGAATGGAGCTGGGAAGGGGCTGGAGCCCCAGGAGGGGCTGAGGGAGCTGGAAAGGGGCTCAGCCTGGAGAAAAAGGAGGCTCAGGGGGACCTTTGTGGCTCTGAACAACTCCTGACAGGAGGGGACAGCCAGGTGAAGGTCAGTTCCTAACAGGTGACAGGAGAAGAGGAAATGGCCTCAAATTGAGACAGGAGAGGTTTAGTTTGGATATCAGGGAAAATTTCTTCACCAAAATATTTGTCAAGCATTGGAACAGGCCCAAGGCAGTGGTGGAGTCCCCATCTCTGGAGGGATGTGTGGATGTGGCACTTGGGGATGTGGGTCAGTGCTGGGGGAACCATTGGACTCACCTTTTTTTTTTTCTCCCTTGGTCTTTTCCAACTTAAATAACTCTATAATTCTATGATTCCCTGTTCAGCACTGCAGCACAGGATCTTCAAAGCCAGAGGCTAAAAAGACACTCTCCTTACCAACATACCTCACTAAACATTATCAATTGCTAAGCAAACATTCCTAATTCTCAAGTAAACACTGCTGACACATTTCACACAAACAAAGCTACCAAAACCCTGGGAGGAAATTTCTCCTCTGACAGATGCCTGTGGGGTATCCAGGCACTGGCTGTGAAGTCTGGTGCACCTGTTTCACCCCTTGAAAACCATCTGATAAAATGAATTACCAGTCTCCTATAAGCCTGGCAGCTGCCAGCACAGCAGAAAACATGCTCAAATTAATATTTGAGCTACAGAAAATTCATCTTCAGGGCTTCCAAAGCACTGAATCAACCCAGGGCTATGTAAGGAGTCATTAGAGTTCAAAATGAACCTTCCCATTCAGTTTGATTGGAATCTATTGAATATATTGATTCAATATCTGTTTATACTGAACCTTGGGCACAACTCAAAGACTTTGGGCTTTGAAGATATATGAAATCTGAATTTTTCTCAACTGTTTTTGTATCCAGAATTGTATTCAGTTGCACATGTATTTTACCTAAAGGGATATCTATTCCCTCTATGAAATTTATCTAAGTAGCAACCATTTATAAAGTAACTGTCTTTAGAGAAGAGAATATATTTGCATTTTAAAATCAATTAATAGGTAAAATTCTGCCCTCACTGAAGTCAGCATGAATTTTGCTAATGAGTCTCTCTTCTAAGGCAGATCAGTCATGTCGTTCAGCAACTACACTCTCATTAAATCCTGTTACTCAGAAACAGACAAGGTTATTCTCATATAATATGTAACAGAAGTTCATATTATTTGCCTTCATCCTGGAAATGTTCCAGGCCAGGGTGGACCGGGTTTGGATCAACCTGGTCTAGTGGAAGGTGTCCCTGTCAGTGTTTCATAACCCTGCTCTTATTTGTTCATATTATCTCATTACCTCCCTGCCTTAGACCCCTCCATCCTCCCACTGGAACTCTCCAAAAAAACCACGTGGAAAACTTTAGGAGCATGAATATGAGTAAATACAGCTCAGCCTAAAGGAGAGTTGCTGTCTTGTGCAGGGTAAGGCTGATCCTTGCAGCAGCAGCAAGGAAGACAGAAAACTCCATGGAGCACAAGCAGGGGTGGCAGAACTCATCTATAAAGGCTTTTCCACCACAAAGTTTATCCCATTCTTTTCCTCAGCCACAGCACCCTGCCTCATTAGAGACAGGAATATTCCTCCAGTAATTTCACACTTACACTGCATTTCCTTTTATTACAGAAATCTCTTCAAATTCTTAGCATTTGCTTTTTAGAATGTCTGTATCTTGAATAAAAAATGAAGCAACAACATAAATCGAACTAAAAATGCCGTGCACTTTCCCTTTTCAGAGGCATCTGTCTGTTGTAAGTTTAGTGCTACTGATCTGGTAGTTATTTTAACAGCTGCTTGGCTTCAGCCCTGTTGATATACTGGTTATTTTTATATATGGGAGGCCATTTGTGTGACTGATTTTGCAATTCATGCTGCCTGCTGGAGGACATCCCTAGAAACAGACCTCAGAGCTGTATTCTCAAGATGAAAGCAATTGGACAGAAGTACCTTTCTCAAAAGAGGGAACTCTATTACATTTATTTTTTTTCCCCTGAATTGCTTGCTCAAGCCAATTGGTTGGGTGATTGGAAGAAATGAAACAGGGAAAAATTGATGGGATTCACATGTCGGTGTGCAGCATTAAAGCCATTTCTTATCCTTAGCACATGGGGAGCGTTGGATCAAATTCCAGCATATGGCCTAAATACAGTCCAAGGGAGAAAATGATTATGCTTATCATGCCAGCACGGGGTTGGGGGAGGTGAAAACAAGAGCATCAAAAAAAGCACAACCAAATTGCTCAGGGTTGTTATTTCAGGTTGCTAGTTGCTCAGGCTCCCTGCCCACGGAATAGAGATGCTGCAATAACTATAATTTCACAGATAACTTGCATTTTAGGGGTCAATATAAAAAAAATCAGGAGCCAGGAAGGAAAATATCAAAGGCTGGCAAGAGAAAGAGGCTTTGGTAAGGAAGTTTGTGCAGCTTTGCTGTTTCATACCCTCCTAAGGTATAAAGATGTGACCAAAAGGCATCCTGACTCAGTGAAATTATAGATTTAAATACATATAATCTGCATGGTAAGGACCTACAGTTACAATTTCTCAAAATGCATGTCCAGGTGTACAAGTGCTTGCCAAAAATCCAGACATGAACACCCTGGGGGCTTGCACACCTCACTGAACTTGGTCTGTCTGAAGTTTTGGGGATGACAGGAGCTGTTTCTATGTGGTGCTGAGTATTTCTGGCCTTCCTCAGTGAATGTGAACAAATGAACAGCTGCACTTCATCTGGGAACATTTATTGATATTATTACCTATTCTCTAGCAGAGAGCCACAGCAGAGGCTTAAGGAAGACCAGAGCATTTACAGTGAAAGGTTCCAGAGCAATCCCTCATCTGCTGGTCAGTGACTTGGAGATTTCTTGAGTCAGATATAGAGATTACATATTTAAATGACAATTTTTGTTTTTAACATGAATCTCCTCAAACACTTTGGGGTCCAGGTCCCAGACTGACCACCCACAGGAAAGAGGATCCCCTTTTTCTTAGTTTAATCTTGCCTTTTGTTTTTATCAGATGTTCCCTAGCTGCTTTGAGAGGTCAGAAATCACAGATTGCTCTGCTATCCCAGGTGACACATAAATACTTCTGGTTTAATTTCTGTTCAGCTCAGTGACTGCAATTATTTGTGTCAGATGTGGACCAAAGTAAACAATCCTGCAACAATTTAGAAATTACAGTTGTTTTCCAAATCATAAAAAAAAAGAGCCTTGTTTATGCTACCCATCTGGATACACATGCTACAACATCTGCAGCTTTGAGGGAAGGGCATTGGTTATGAAAGGCACACACACAATGCCATCCCAAAAAGGCTCTTTTATGCTGTTTTCCTACTTTTCAAACAGAGCTGAGTCCGTAAAACAAGAGTGGGCTATTCAGATTGAAGGATTTGCACTGGGAGGTGTCCAAGGAATGACTGGAGTGTCCAAGGATGTGGCACTCAGTGCTTGCATTACAAGGTGGGGATCAGGCACAGCTCAGACTTGATGATCTCAGAGGACTTTTCCATCCTAAATGATTCTGTGATTCCATGAAAATTCCAGCTCATGTCCATCACAGTGGGTTAGACCCAACAACCTGGTACTCATAAATGCCTTGAATCTTCTTTTGAAAAGAAAAAGAGTGGCTGCTGGCAAAGAGAAAAAATATACAGAAACCACTTAAAGAAACAACACACAAACTCTGCCATCAATTCTAGAATTGGTTTCCTCCATCCCCTCCCCCCCAAAAAAAAGTTCTGTGGGGTAAATATTCAGCATCAGTTTGCTCTAAAATAAAGATTCTCCCAGCAAACTGATTGGTTTATCAAATACCTGGTTAAAGCAACAGCTATTGTATGGGAGACACTGTGTATTTTTTACACTGTGCCATTTTTGCTCAATTATCTACACTTCCTAAAAATAATAAGGCATTTTCCTTCAAAATATAGCTTGAAGAGAACATACAAACACACAAGATTGAGTCACTTTGCATTTTATTGTGAAATCCAACAGGCATATGGATTATTCTGCTTTGGGGCAGGGTGGGCTGGTTCTAACAGGGCATTTCTGACACTTTGCTTGGAAACTGCTGATCACAAAAAACTAGACCTAAGTTCCAGATCTGACTTCTGCGCATTTTCTCGGTGCAGAACTTGCTTTCTCAGGGTCACAGGCACAGCCCCAGGGCAGGAGCAGGCTGAGCCAGATGGGGAAATCTCCCGTGGCAGCTGCAGCAGATGGGAGCTCAGGAGAGAGATCCCACAGAGACCCTCCATCTCAAACTCCCCTCATTTGCCAGGAGCTCTGGATTTTTGAGGCCTGAGCAGATGGTCTGTAAAACTTTCAGATGCAGCAGCTATAGGGGTTTGAGACAGAGGTGGGCAGGTTAAAGTTGGTGTGATGGAGATCTGTCCATTGCTGGGATACATCCCAGCCCTAAGAGCTCACCAGTATCCCACAGGAAACTCTTCAAGCGCAAATTTTAATTCGGGTGCAGAATTAAACTGGCGCATGTTTTAAATCTAACCCAAACTTTACTGAAATAATTTGGCATTCCTGTGTGTTTCCATGTGCTCTGGAGGGTTCATGCCCAGAGCTGCAGCCCAGCTCTACCCTGTTCTCAGAGCAGCAATTCCCTTCCACCTGGGCAAAGCATCGCTGTCCTGGAACTCCACTTCTTTTACAGGTACGACACATTTACCAGGATATTCAAAGTGCTGGGAGTGCTATAAAAAAACAGTAAATAAAATTAAAAATATCTCAGAAACAAAAATAAAATCAGAAAAAAATAGTAATATCTCAGAATATGTCTCAGAATAAAAATATCTCAGAAACATAGAATGGTTTGGGTTAAAGGAAGCTTAAATCCCATCCAGTCCCACCCCCTGCCATGGGCAGGGACAACTTCCACTGTCCCAGGTTGCTCCAAGCTCTGTCCAGCCTGGCCTTGGAAACCTCCAGGGATCCAGGGGCACCACAGCTTCTCTGGGCACCCTATGCCAGCGCCTCTCTCACAGAGAAGAATTCCTTCCCAAAATCCCATCCAACCCTGCCCTCTGGCAGTGGGAAGCCATTCCCTGTGTCCTGCCACTACATTTGCAATAATTCATTTTTAAGTGGAGAAGTCTTGTATTAAAAGAAAGTTAAACAAAATAACCACGAACAAACAAACAATAAGAAAAACACATGCAGAAGACAGCAAAAAAAATTAGAATAAAAATAAAGACAAACAAACAAAACCGAAAAAAAAAAAAAATTATTTTTTCTTCCCGGCTCAGCGTTCGCTCGCAGCCCCGGTGCGGTCGCATTCCCGGCACTGCTCTCTCCTGTCTCTAGAGGGCTGCCTTAAACCACGGAAAAGTGTCCGAAAAGCCGCTTTTCAGCGCTTTCCTTGCACCTCCCATCCCAATTTCTGCACCGTCATCAGCAGCTCCTCTGCATGAATTCGTGTCACCAGCCTGGAGCAAATGTCCTTTCGAAGGACACTCGTCTGCAGCTCTGATCTTTGGGTTGTCCAACGCTGCACAAGTGACCCCACCACTGGATAATGGTAATTGCAAACCTTGGCACTGTGAGTTTTGGCTCAAGCCACTGCAAAAGTGCAGGTTTGTTATCTGGCTGGGGTTTGTTCCACAGCCACTTCGCTGGGAAGGGTTAAATCAGGGACTCTGGGCAGTTTTAGGAGCTTAAATGCAGCTCTGAATATGTTTGTAATACTCAGAAATCAAGGAAGATTTAAAATAAAGAATTCTACTGTGAGTGTGTCCTTGTCCAAAATGATGCTGTGCTTTATGTCACTGTGTAATAAAACAGAAAGCAGATGGATTGCATAAAAGTGCATATTCCATTTCCAAATGCCACATTTTAAAACTTGAAATGACAGCTTGTGTTTTTAATTGCTCTTTTTTTCGGACAGTAGATCGCCTGAGGAATGTAAGTTTCAAGAGTTCAGTGCTAAAAAAAAAGGAGCCTAAATGAAACTATGTCGTCAGTAAGGGCCTTTACTCCTGAAGTAGTTTGTGTTGGAAACAGCCTTGTTTTGTAAACTGATGATCAAAAAGAACCTCCTCAGTTTTCAAATAAAACAGAGTCAGCACTTTTTCAATTATGAGGAAAGCATAGAGGAAGCTTTTTAATAATTTTCAGCAAACTCTATACTCTCTAAATATCAGATTAGTACCTGAGCTGATTCAAAGGGAAAGCAAAACTAACTGCTGCAAAACAAACTGCTTTTTTTGTGTGGAAAACACATAATTAATTCAAACTTTGAAGACATTTGGAGGGCTCTTTTGAAGTAATGACAGTGTTTAGTATCAGGGAGCGGCTCGGAGCCTTTGGGCCCCTCAGCTTCGGCCCATTGCCCTCAGGGGAGGCCGTGTCTGGGTGTGTCCAGCCCTGTCCCTATTTACACCGGGACCTCCTGCACTTCAGGAGGGCAGGGCTGCAGGAAGACACAGATCCCATGGGATCCCAAACAGGTGCCCCACAAACCCAGAGGTGTTGTAATGAGTGAATTGCAGGAGGTGCCACCCATTCCTCACAGAGCGGAGCAAGCCCAGCTCCAGCGGCCTGAGTGAGTGAGAAAAGCACCCTTGGGGGCCTTTGGCTCATGGCTGCGTTCAGATTCCTTGAGGATCAACCCCTTATTCCTCTTCTTTACCCTCCGCGCAGCATTTTTTTTTTTTCTACTGGGTCAAGCATTTTTTTTTAGAGTACACTGAATTAAAGTAATTTTCTTCCTGTGGGTGCCCTCCAGCCCCACCTGAGCCAAGACCCTGAGGATTATCCTCAGGGCCCGGCTGTCCCCTCATCCCTGTGGGGTGAATCTCACCCGCGCTCCCTCCCCAGGAGTCAGGTTTGATCTCAGGGTCACGAGGCACCAGCAGCACTGTGGAAACCCTTGAAGGACCTTCTTTAGAAAAAAAAAGCAGTGCTTGAATAATAAATTCATACATGCAAGTGTATTTTATACACTAGAGATGCAAACGGATTAAATTAATTTATAGCTATTCCATTTATTACATAGCATTTCACAAAGTGCCGTGGATGGGATGGTTTACAAGGGGTAAAGAGGTTGCATTCACTAAGCTGCTGTGAAAATTGTATAGGAGAATCAAATGCATTTCCTGGCTTAACTGAACATGGGATACAATTTCTCTAAGTACTATCACCAGTGTTAAAAATATGTGACGGGATATATCAGTAAGAAGCATCTTCAAAGAGGATTAAAGGTTCAGATGGTTTTTTCTTTTGTTTGAGGCAATAATATATTGAATTCTTTTGGACTAATTAAACTTGAAACTGATCCAGCTTGCTAGGGTTTTTTTTTTTTTTTTTTTTTTTTTCTTTTTAGGTACAATGCTTCTTACAGTTTATAGCTAATTGGCAGGTGAGCAAGATAAGTAGCACTGAACACCACTTGATGCTGTTACAGCCTAAGGGAGATGGGCAGCCTGTTGTACAGGAAGAGGCTGCTTCACACACACCGAGGATGAACATAATGAATTTTCACCTGAGGAGATAATGCAATGACTTAACCCCCCCACAAGAAATAAGACCTTGGTGTTCCAGGAAATTTCTTACTGAGAAAGTGTTTCAGAGATGACAGCAAAGCTTCTTTGTGGCCACCTAAACACTAAAAAGCCTGTAGGTTGCTTTGCTTCTTGGTTGAAATTACAGAATCAGAGCACTTGACTTGCATTCAGGCTTTGCTAATCCCCGTGGAGCTTTATCCCCTGTTTGTCATTAGCTGGCTGCATTGACAGCCTCTCCTGCCCGCCCTCCCTAACCAAAACAGCAACAAAAACTCCTTTGCATCAAAGAGAATTCTCTTTCAACTTTGATCACATTTCTCTTGCTGCTCAAGCCTGTTGCTAAGAGAAACTGCGGTGGTGAGGAATGGGCGAGTCATTATTATAATTACTCTTGTTACACCCCGGTGAGAACAAGCCTCTCCCAGCACTCAGGGAATTATCCAGCAGTGCTGGCTTTAATTGATAGAGTTACTGACAGCCCTGCTGGGCTGTGGCTGCAGGAGAACCCAGCCACAGCATCAGCCCGTGGGCCAGGAGCTGCTGCCACCCCTCTGCCAGCTGAGGGGATGTGCCGCCAGCACTGGGGGTTTATTCCATCACAATCCTTATTGCTGGGAGCTCGGGACCAGCACAAAAACCTGTGCTAAAATATCTGCTGTGCTGGTGCTTCCCAGCCCGAGCTGTCTGCACAGAACTGATGGGCAAGGCAGGAGCAGAAATTAGGACCCCAAAAAAAGTAGGGCCTCTTGTGTCTGTCACTTGTTCCACTGACCCAGCCACACTCCCTGACTGACACCATTTATGGCTCTGGAAACTTTTATGAAACCTAAAATATGTAATAAAAAGCACTAATAAATACTAAGCAGGGACGTGGTGCCTCATAAAGGGCACTTTCACAGCAGCCAGGCACAGGACCAGGCTGTTCTTTGGTTTAATATGGGGTAAAGGGTTCAGTGGAGTTCTGCTCATCACTCCTGCCACTTCAGAAGTTTTAGTTAGTGGCTTGTTGGTTTTCTTAGTTTTTATAGAGACAGGGTAACTGAGAGGTTGTTTTTGGTTTTTTTTTTGAGTTGGTGTTGTAATGAATGAATTATTTATGTAATGTAAAGTTTTTGATTGTGGGTTTTTTTTGGGTTGGAGATAAAGTTTGTGTTATAAAATATTGATAAATATTGGTTAT
>VWZV01005548.1:25803-66826 GCA_013397155.1 Irena cyanogastra | reverse complement strand
AATGGCTCCTGAACCTCAAGTGCAAAGCTGATGCAAATAAAATCTAAATCAAACTAAATCACCTATAGATGTTCTGAGCATGTTCTAAGATACTCCTGGTTTGGTGGTTTCAATACATATTAATTTGTATTTTTAAAGTTGCTTTTTATAATTAGCTACATTTGTCAGACTATTTTTCTGTTCAGTGGATGCAAACACGTTTTGTGAAATGCATGACCTCGACTCCACAAGGATTTAAGTTACTTATCCATAGAAATGAATGTGAGACAGGGAGAACCAATGCAAGTTTCTGTCTACTGCTCTGCATTTGTCCTCTCTGATAACAATTTTGCTTCTAAATCCTACCTAGCTCTCACCCTCTAAGGAGTTGGGAGCTGATAAATCCCTATAAACCTGCTACTTGTGACAGAGGCAAAGCAAATTATTAGATCCTCTGAAAAACACTTTCTAGTTAAGGGCTCAGTGTATAAGTCAACCTTAACTCTTTCATTGCCTTCAATAAAAGCAAAACTCCCAGCATCTCTAATAAATCGGCAGTTGATGAGGCACAGGACATCAGTCTAAGCAAAGAGACAGCTAAACCTCCTAACATTTATTTGTCCATTCTAGGTTCTTAAGCTATATCAAGACACATAAAGGTTAATTTTAAATCCTCCTTACTTTGCAATCTATTTTAAAAGAAGACTACATGACCCAAATTCAGCACTCAGCATGAACTTCAATATGGAATTTACGTGAATTGGAAGCCCATATGCTTTACATAAAATGCTAAATCCATGAGATTGGACTTTGCATTTTATTTAAAGGATGTTTAAGTTGCTACTTGTCTTTTCAACACAGGCGGGCTCCCTTCTTTTAAGAGAAGAGAAGGGAAGCTTGTGGAGAAGGGAACAGGCACTTCTCCATTTTGGGTTGAGAGACTAGGCAAAGGGAAATTACAGTAATTGTATGTACCTTGGGTGCAAACCAGAAATTGAACTCCAACTACATCAGTATTGGAAACACAGACAACCTAACAACATAGAATAGATCAGAAAAAGAGAGAGGCTAAACTCTGATCAAAAGTAAAAGTATGTGAAATGCTGAAGAAACACAAATTAAATGAAAGGTTTTTTGTTTAAAAGTTATTTTTCTCCCTTTTAAAATTTTTCTATGAAAACCTTTGTGTTTTCAAACTATAAGAGAAAGAGACTTTTTCAAAGGCTAATGTTGTTGCTTGCCAGCATTCCTAGCCTAAAATTAAGTTTTGTCCTTGGGAAAAAAACCCAGGACTTCTCTTGTTTAACTTTCTGCTTGCTTCCTGAATAGGATAAAGAAACTTTTTTTAAATTATTCCCATGGTAAAGCAAAGTAGAGAGTTCACTTTTTCTCAGATGTAAGAGAATATTTTATGTGGTTTATTATGGGAACATTAAAAAAAGTTTTACATGATTTAGAACAGCCAGAGCAGAGAAAAATAACACTTACTTAACTTCCTTGGGAATACATTTTGACCCCACCTTAAACTGCAGAACATCCAGTGACTCAACATAATAGTATATATTTGGAACTCCTCAACTCCTAAAAATTACACTACAGACAAGGAGGCTGCAGAAGCATTTTACATTCTGGATTATCTTAAATTCATATCCAGCTATTTAAAATCAGAAAAGTTCCATTAAAATGGATGTATATAAACATTTAATTCAGAATATTACAAGGGATAAAAGCTGATTCAAAACTTCTGGGAGCTTGAAAATTATTGATAAACAGAATTAAAAACCTTCCAAGCAGCTTTGAAAAAATTATCACTTTGTATCAGAAAGACATTATTGCCAGCTGGAGTAATAAAAATTAATATTTACTTATGCAAAGATGCCTTGAGTCCCTACTATGACAAAATGCGAGGTAGGCTTTAAGGGAGTGTTAGTCATCTACTATACCTATTCAAAATATTTCAAGACATTCAAATTGGCATCTGATTAAAAAAGCCACATTCATTTGTTACCTTATCTGTTAATAAAATGGATGGTTTAAACCAGGCTAAAGAAAACATTGTGCTATGCAGATGAGATTAATTCAGTTCTGAGTACAAGTGTATTTCCATCATGTTACCCAGCTGTGGTTAACACAAGAACCTCCTGGTGTTTCTGTTCCCTCCATAGCTGCAGGCTGCAGAGTCCCCTTCAGCATGGAGGAAATGGAGTCATTCATGACTTTCCATTGCATCTTCCAGCACACACATGTCAGAAATCGTCATGTATTTCCAAGTAATTTGGTAATCAACAATAATACTTGAAAATCTTGCAATTCTCAAGGGTCAATCTGACTACATCAATCAGATGATTTTAAAATTGGCGTTATACTTGAAAGTAAATATGAAACTATGGAAAAACAGAGTAGAGAAATTCTAAGGGACTGCTGGTTTTGAAGTTATAAAAAAACTCCATGCACAACATGAAGGTCAAAGAATATCCTGCAATTCATGAGCAGGCACGTAAAGGCAGCTTCATGGCTAATTACTGACCTAGTCCCTTCCTTTATGTCACTACCCTAAAATATCAGGCAGAGTTATTTTGGAGAGATTAACTGACTGAACAATCATTAATTGAAAACAGAAATTACTGTAACAGTAAACTATTCAGCATTTTATGATGAAAACGTTCTCTGAAAGCAGGATGCTCTTTAGCACACAAACATCTCAACTGCTGATTTATTTTCTTTGCATTTTCTTTTAGAACAGAACACCCTAAAACCAAGTTAATTTAAGCTAATGGAGAGATTCAAAACAATTGCAGCAAAGCTAGGGTATGGATTTGAAATCTGATGTAAGATGATTAGAAGCCCACCATACAGAAACTTTCTGAAAACACTGGATTTGGATACATTTTGTAGCCATACTGTTTAGAGCAATCCATTTAGAGTTGTCTCCTCAGCTGCTCCTTCTGGATGGCCTGCCAGCAAATGAACAGCAACAGCAGTCCTAAAGGTGGTAATAAAACCCTCTGGGATCAGTGCATCCCAGAATTTTTCTCAGCACTATTATAATAAAAATCTCTATTTCCTGTATATGCATACAGAAATAAAATATAGAGAGCAATTTTAGTGGAAAAAATTCATAGAACCCACAAACTGACAATGCAAGCCTGTGAAAGCAGCAGCATGGCCTCCAAATAACAATAAAAAATAGACTATGGGAGGATTTTCTTCTAATAAGACATTGCAAAAAGAGTCACACTGTTTCATATTTCAAGTCACCTTTTAAAAATTTAAGACCTGATTACGAGAAAGTAAAATAATATTTTTAGGAGATAATCCTCAGCCCATGCATTTCAAAAATTATTTTTTAAAGCTGTCTTTTAAAGCTTCTAAATTATATCTCAAACTTTTTTCTTGGTCACTACCCAATCATGTTTCAATTATAACACAACTGCCAAGCTTTGTGGTTGATTAAACAATTAAGCAATTAAAAAGAAAATTTAAGTTTCAAACTTTTAATCTTAAGAAGGTTGTTCTGGCAAGAAAATGAGAAGCAAAACCAATAAACCTTACAGTATCTCTTAAGTTTTGGGGAAAATATCCTGCACATTGAGGATGCTTTTATTATTAGCTCAGGTAATGCTGTTATGGTAAAATTAAAAAAAAACTTTGAATACAAAACAAAAGGCAAAGTACAATTTTAGAGAATGAGAAGGCAAGCAGAATGCCTATAATAAAATTGCCTCTTTCAAAAAAAGAGAAAAAATTGGTTTTGGTTTTCATTTATTTTCAGTGCCATATCAAAGTAAATAAAAGACCATTATTATTTTTTAAAAAACATATATTTTTCATTCAAAAGTGAGAAAAATACTTATAATAGAGAAGAATCAATGTGTAATAGTAACCTGTCAACCTCAGCAAACTGTTTGAGTAAAGCAGAGCAAAGGAAACAAGAAGCTCTGTTTTGTGAAGAGATTATCCTTGCCTTTTACACTCATGAGGAATTACTTTCCTTTACTTTGAAAAACCTTATTAAATATCACAGAATTCATAATAAAGAGGAAAATTTGAATACCATAGAGGATCAGATAATTGTTCTTAAGTCTCATACCTGATATTGGCCAGTGGCCAACATCAGATTTTTCAGAGAAAGACAACAATCATTTCTTAGGAATTAAAGGTTTTAATGCAATGCCAGGCACTATGGAACAGCCACTCAACTGTAAAGTTGGAAAGATACTTCTTCCCCAAGGTTGCTCAGAATGTGAAGCTCTCTAAAGTCTATACATGTAGTCACACTGCCTTGTTATAATCCAGGCTAAAACCAGCAACCCATCTTTGGGAACACGGCAAAAGTAATCCCTGTGTGACTCAAGCCCCAGACCTCCAACTGCTGTCAGTCAGTCAACACTTAGCTTAGATCCTTTGAAGAACTTCACCAAAACAACGATTTAAGGATAAATTAGGCTTACAACATCAGAATGTATGAAGTACATACACAACAAACCAAAAACCTAGCCAAGAATTTCCTGCCAGCTAGTTTTACCGACCTTGATTTTCTTTCATCACGTTCTCTCTTTTCCAATCTGAACCCAGCTGTTGGAACAAATTTGAGACTCTTTAGGGAAGAGGCTGTCTTTATTAATTTGTCTTAATGATTTCATAGGTACAACTTTGACTTATATTTGGATAATGGAAGTGAAAGCTACAACATATCAAAGTAGAAAGAATAGCAGTGAAAGGTATGGGGCAGTTTTAAAAATCTGAATACATGAGTAAAGATCCCAGCAAAGAGAAAAAACTCTGATGCTTAGATCAGGAGAAAGTATAATTTTTTAAGGGGAAGGGAAGCTTGTCAGCCCTACTCAATGTTCATGCACATAGGTGAGGAGTAGTTTCCTAGTGGGGAAGAGGAGACTGAAGGAAAGTAATCTCTCTCAATGCCTTACCTGAATTTGAATCAAGGTGCAACCTCTAACACATAAATACAGAAAGGGTTGAAAGCTAAGAAATACTTGGCAACACAAGCCTAAGTTCTGCTATCTTTGAGTGACAGTCCAAGAGACAGAATATTACATTCTATCTTGCAAAAATATTCAGGAATATTCTGAGAACATGTATGGCATTATAAGACAGACTGCATAGATTTCTCATTGCTAGAAGGGGCTTCTGTTTCACACAAGCCACTCTGGAAAAGAAACATCAGTGCCTCAGCTATGTAACCAAGCTTCCTTTGTTTCAATAAACTATGGAGTTAGCTGAGTCACAGTAACTCGCTAATCCTACCATGAACCACCATAAAATATTTTAGCCTAAGATAACATGTCTATATATGTGTTTGCCACATGTTTAAACAATGAAGCTCTGCTGACGTGCAATAATTTGGGCACGTGCCTGAGCCTTCCATGCGTGCAAATGCTCTCAGCTGAAAATTCCAGTTTTCCAGAGTTGTGTATCATACTAGGCAACAAAATATCATCAGGCAACTTTTGTTTCGTAATAAATATTTATTTTTCGGCAAGAAAGATATATTCATAGGCATGCATGTATCAAAAGAATCCAACAGCCACTAAATTCAGCCTTCCCAAAGAGAGGCCTTCCCAACTCTTCTGTCATGTGAAATTTGTCTTGAATTACTTGCTCAGCGTGGGTGGACATTTCTAAGCCATGGTTTCATAATCACAGAGCCACACAGCAGTGCCTTATCACAGCAATCTCTTTGTATTTTCCGTATTACAGTGCATTCAAGATTGTTTTCCCTCCACCACACAATCCAAGCCTGTATCTGCACCTGTCTTCACACATAAGGGTGTTGTGTTGACTTTGTGTCTGCCTGGATTACTTAAACTACCCTGCTGCTTTAGCATAGTGAGAGAAACATGCAATGCCTGGTTTCCCACAGGAGAGGAGATAAACCTTCAGAACCCCCTAACTGAAAATAAGAGAACCTGAGGTAAAGTCACATTCTTAAGCCCACTTATAAGACAAGCAGCTCTCGTTAGTTAACACTGAGAGTGTCACACTTTAACGTTCTGATAAAACCTACTTGAACAAGCCACCATGCAAAGCAAGCTACTTTTAATGGCCGAAAATGAAATAAAACAAAATAAAATGTAAACCTTCAGCCTACTCTCAGTTACATGAAATAATACGTTTCGAAGGAGAAAATGACTAGTGCAGTTGTTGAAATGAAACTTAGCTAAGAAGTTGCTTTTCCGTAACCAAGAACACCCGGCCGGGGCTGACAAAACGACGCCACCCCGAGGTGCTCTGGAGCAGTTTTCCAGCGCCTGCACTGCAGGAAGCGAGGCTTTGGGGCTCCGTGCGAGCCGCGCTCAGCCAGCTCCCGACAGCNGCGGGCACCGCGGGCTCGGTGCAGCCGGGACGGGACCCGCGCCTTGCGGCGAGGCCAGGGGCAGAGGCCGGCCCTGAGAGGAGCTGCCGCCTCCGTGTTTGTGGCAGTGCTGTGAGAATTCAGGTGCCTCTGTTCTGGGGAGGGGCTTGTTCTCGCTCTGACTGCCCAGCACGGTTGCTGTCCGGTGAAGGGGTGGCAGAGGTGTTTATGAGGGGTATTCCGAGGAGCAGTTTTTATTCCCTTTTCACTCTTAATATTTTACTTGTTGCGGTGCAAGAGTGACACTGTCTGGCGAGTTTATCTGGTGCCTTTGACACCCAGATACTATCAGAATGCNCCCCCGCCATTCCCTTCGCGGGGCGCGGCCCGCCGACCCGGAGCAGGAAGCAGAGGATGGCGTCCCTTGACCCCAGGGCAGCACTGAAGAGCGAACGGGGAATGATGGAGGTGAGCCGGCGCCGGGAGCGGGGAATCGGGAGCGGNGTTGTTTTAAATTTTTTTTTTTAAGTGTGTACGTTTCATGCCTTTTGTTTGTGTTGTTAAATATGATTGAAGTTTTTCATTCTCTTCCTGCTGTACACAGAGTAATTCAATGAAGCCAAAATGAAGCATTGGTTTTAGAGGCAGCTGCTAAAATAGCTTGGTTGGAATTTTACAAAATCAAATATTTCTGTATGCAACTGGTTGTTTATACATTTGTTACAATTTAAAGGATTCTTTGGTTGTAAAACATTTAAGCTTAATCTTGAATAGATATTATTAATTTGCTTTTAATCTAACAGTTTAATATAGTTTCCACTGTAAATATCTTAACTAAAGCAGAATTAAGCAGTCTTTCTTTGGACATCTGAAAAATCCTTTTTATAGGATTTTTAGCTGGATTTATAGCTGTAGTCTGTTTTTAAAAAAGCAAGGATCTCAGGCCATCTAGATTTTGGCAACATAAATAAGACATCTACACAGCAGATTTCCTTAATATTATTAGCTTGTGGGTTAAGCTTGACTTCAGATGATAAGCAAGGTGTATATAGTTTGAGTTCAGACTTATTTCTTTGTCCTGTTCACTAGTTGTTTTTCAAAACACTGATATAAAGAGAATTAGTTTTCCCCTAAGACAATAGGTCTTCCTCCATCCTCCAACATACTGCAGCTAGCACTGCTTAGCATCTTTGAGATGAAACGAAACGTTGGTGTGTCGAGGTGCTTTAATCTCCTTTCGTGGCAGGGGATGGGGACGAATGGTTGTGGTGTCCCCTGCTGGCTGTGGAACTGTCTGACTGCCTCATCCCTGGGGTAACCTCCTCTGTGGTAGCTACACTCGTGCCACACTTTTAGCTTTATCATAAGATTGTGTGTGTACAGTTAGGCTTAAAATAGCAGGAAGTTGACTTCGAGCGGGTAGAACAAGTTATTTTACATGAAGCATCACTCATGAGGGATAGTTTTCTGTGGTTTTCCTTCACTTTCTTTTGGGTCCCAGCAGTGTGTAGGAAATAGAACAGGACAACTGAGATCAGCTGGTCTATCAAAAAAGCTTTTCTCAGCTGCCAGATTAAAAGGTTTATAGAAACAGCTGGGGTTTCTTGTTTGTTTTGTTTTTTAATGTTATTACATAAATTGCAGCACAGTGGGAAGTAGAAGGAGTTTGGTGTTTTGGTGGATTGTTTTGTTCTGGGGGGGAAGGGGGTGTTTTAAGTTGAGCTATTAAGATATTCCTTCTGACCATAATTGCTATAGCAGCTCAGGTATTTTATCATGAGCAGTGCATAGTCTGGGACATGACAACAATATTTAGTACACAGGGCCCATGAGGAAGAAAGAAGAAACAAAGTTATTCCAGAAGGAATGGTTAACATTTATATAGGAAACACTTTCAAAATTACTTCCATATTAAAAAAGATGTGCTGCAGACTTCAAAAAGATTTATCCATTTGTTCAGCTGTTTACAAAATGGTACAGAAAAATTTACAAGCCTTAGGGCATGGAAAGCATGCATTATTAATGTTATTTTAAAAGGCTCTTTGTCTTCCATGTTGCCAGATGGGATGAGAGAAGTGTCCTGCACTGCAAATGGCCTCCTGTTCGACATTTATTGCTTGCTAGTCTGGAGTCAGCTTTGGTGGATGAAGAAGGTTGGTGGCTCTAAGGTGGGCACTAGAAAGCTGATTTAATGTTTGCGTTCTGTAGCGTAAAAGGCCTGTGTGACACCTGGAAGTCCTATGTGTTTGGACACCCTAAAGCACATAACTGCTTGTTGCTGCAGTCATATTTTTATTAAAAACGGTGAGATTCAAAATTGATTTGCAAATCTTTTGAGTAATAAGGATTACTTTTCCATCCCAGATAATTACTTTGTGTGATATAGGTCTCACATGGGTTTTCTTACATATATCTCTTGTCTTAATTGTTAAGGCAACTTTGGAAATTAAGTAATTAAATTTTACAAGGTCATTGCTTAATAACCTAATAGAGTGTGGGCTGTGCTCATACGTATAGTATTTGATTTCATTAATTGAAAGTTAGCCCCTTCTATCAAAGCTAAAATGTATTATTAAAAATAGTATTAGGGTAACCTAGTAAAGCAGAAGTTTCTTTTTAGAATGCAGCTTCATTTAAATCAAGTATTGGTCTATAGCTGAAAAAGCTTAGAGCTTTTAAAGAGCTTGTAGCTTAGACTGAAGGAGGAGCTTCAGGGTACAGTGTGTATGAGGATGGACTGACTTTAAAAATTTTTTACTTACAGATGTTTGAGAGAATCAAACGATCTGATGAAGCTTCTGCTTCTTCAGCACAAGGTAAGAAGTTGAAAAAGTTCAAAGTAGTTTTCTTTGCAGTTACATTTAAAAATGTAGTAACTATCAGTAGAAGCATTAGTTCACCTTGTAGTTCAATTGTATACTCTGATTTCTTAAATTTCATTATGGAACTTAGATGGAAGGAATAACTTCTGAATCATCCACAAAGTCTCCATGTAGGTATAATTTTCTTGTCCTGTTGTAAACTATTTGAGACACTTTTCATTTTATCTCAGGAATCATGGATGTTGCAGTACCAATGTAGATTGCCTAGTCTTGAACCCAGACAAATCAGTAGAAAAACTTACTCACCTCAGCTGTGAAAGAGTAAAGCTTATTTTGTGAAGTTGTTGGATGAACATTGCAGACAAAAAGATCTCTTCATGCATTTTTGAACTTACTAAACCTTTTACCTTCCTTCAAAATAGTAGTTTTGACAAATGCAATGTAAAAAAAGTAGATAGCTGCAGTTAAAACTCTCCATCTCCTTGCTACTCTTGTTTTTTGTGTTTAGTACATGTGTGGTTGGTTGGTTTATTTCTTGGTTCTTGTTTTTGTTTTTCTGTAGGAATCCAAAGACATGCTGTTGAGGGCTCTCCACAACAAGACAGCAGTAGCAGGTAAGTTAGGTGATGATCTAACTGGCATCCAGCTTACTGCTTACCAAAGTAAAACTGTGGTGAAGGTACGTTGTAGTGCCCCAAACTACTGTGTGGATGTCAAGTGTTTTTGGTCTTTTCTTTTATTTCAAAATACTAACAAACAGACAAGTGAAAAGATGACTCTGCCTTTTTCTTTGGAGGCAATTATTTTCAGATTTCAGCTAACTGTGCCTTCAAGCTGTTATCCTTTGTTCTGCATTTAAGGAAGTTCTTTAGTGAAATTTGCTTGAGAATACTTTAAAATACATAGTCTCACTTACTATTACAATTCTGAAATAGAAACATTTATCTTGCAAGTTTTTCCCATCTCTGTAGTAAGATAGATATTTAGAATTTCCATGCTAAGGACATGGACTGAACAAGCCAACATGTCTTGACAATATTACCTCCTTCTTTCAGTTTACACAGAAGAGGACAAGAACATCCTTGGCCTGGATCATCCGCTGTGCAAAATAGACAAGGATACTGCAACTGTTGCCACGTACACTACAGTAATCTGGAACAGGTGAGACAGCTTGTGCATAATTTGGCAGCAGATAGCAAGGAGTACCTAAGGTTTTATCGACTTATAAATCAGTTTCTACGCTGAACAACCAATACTGAGTGAAAAATAAGCAGTTTGTGAATTGCACGATATGTGCCCTGAGGAAGATCCTTGCTTATTTGTTACCTGTTACAAAAGGTGCCGATGGAGTGGCACAGCTGCTGCAGTCTGCTTTTCCAAAGTGCCACACAGCTCTGCATTGCATCCATTATGGTTTTCTCTGTGTCTTTAATCTTGAGATCTCTATCTATTTTAAAGTATTAGGGTTGTAGTAATATGTTAGATATCAAGGCTGGAGATGTTTGATCAACCATATTCAGTTCTTTTGTCAGTCTCCTGTCTTTCAGACTTTTTAATTAGAAAGTAGGAGCCTATTTAATCTTCTGCACTTAAGAAAAGTCTTGTTAATTAGAGGAGTGAATTATAGGATGTTTGGTAATATGAAGTTCAAGAATGCTGTAAGTAATTTATAGATACATTTATAGTATTTTTTCTGGCTAAGAGACTTGTGAGCAGCTGTGAGATTTGTGAGAGTATTTGTACTAGTTAGAAGAGATTTATCAGCAGCTACCAGAACCACTAATTTAAATTCCAACTCAGAAAGATGCTTTAATACATTTTTAGTACTATTTGTGACTGCCTAAGCGTACTTAAAAATCTCAATTAAGTTTTTAAAATAGTAAAAGAAGGTTTTTCTTTTTATTTAAATATTTTCATAGCAATGGTGTGATGTTTAACCTGGGAAGGAATTTTTAGGAATAGGCCTGTGTGTTAGCAGTAGTATTAGACTAATCATCTGTTGCATCTTTCACCAGCATATTTTCAGCTCCCAGCACAGACATTTTACAACATACTGTAGGAATCGTATGGGTACCAGTAGCTTGATGGAGCGTTTCCTTCAAGATGTTTTGCAGCATCATCCCCACAGATACCATGACAGCAGGTATAATACAGAAGGAGTTTTTTAATATGTGTTAGTGGAATGCATGTCTTATGAATTCCTGTATTTGTTCTACTGCTGAGCAGTAAATTTGGCTCACGTGAGGTGAAACCTGCTTAATGAAGACAAGGACTCTTTATATGAAGACAAATAAACTTCACTGCTTATGGCTTTGAAACAACACCACAGATAGCATTTAAATGTGAAGATGTGAAAAAAGAAGGGATATATAGGTCAGCACTTACAATGGCAGACTGTACAATCTCACATGCATTTACAAATGCTTAAAATTTGAGCTTTATATGTTTTATTCTAAATATTGTAATTCTGGGCTTTACATATAGATATCTATTTTGCTATATATTTTATGTATGTTTTGAAAGAGTTCTTAATTTTGGTTTGTTGATTATGTCAAGTAGGTATTTACATGCTTATTTTTTCATTATCCTTGCAGTTCACCTGCTCAATTAATACTTGAATTACGTTAATTGGCCAATTCATTAAGACTCAAATTTTAAAAAGTGTTCTCTTTATTTACCATGTGCGTGTTTCAAGAGCGTTGAGAGGATCAGTGTATTACATTTTTCTCTGTAGATGAAGGAAAATCAATTAAATCTCATTTGTTATATTTTGAAAGGCAGACAAAAATCCCAGTTTGATCCCGGTACAGTACAGTTTCTCGATATACAACTCTGCTGTATGTCTGACAAACAAGCAGAAGGGTGTTTTGTCTGGAAGCACTCATTGATATTATCAGGGATGTGCCAGAATTAGCTAATATACCTATCTATGCCAGACTAGCCCAGGACATAATATACACGTCACTACAAGTAAATAAATTGCTCTCCCATCTTAAATAAATAGATTTTATTGCACTATCGAGAACATTCACCATTTTTTGCCATGGAGAAAATAAAGGATTCACTTTAAGACAGGCTTCTCTGAAGGTGTCACTAATATAAGGTTGTTGTTTTGGTGAACGAAACCTACTAACAAGGAAAAACAATCTTCCCATGCTCCTCTAAGTTGCTGTATGAAGGAGTAGAATGAGAAAAATAATGTACAAAATCTAGATTAAGTTGGAGGAAGAAGGGGGAACAGTAACCCCAAATCTAGACAGAGTTTGGAGGAAGAAAAGCAAAGATGGAAAAGAAAGCATGAATAGATTTGTTGTGGTCCTTCTCTGAAAAGAAAGTCATGGTCTTAACTGACACTTGAGGTAAGATTTTGATTCTCTTCTTTCTCATGTTAAAACACTGTATAAGTTAAAACTTATACAGTTTCACACAGTTCTTTAAATACCTATTTTTACTATTTAGCTGAATTCATAGGAGGGATCTTTATGTGTAATTTTAAAAGATTATGGAAATATTTGTAAGACTTGGTTTGTTTTACAGAACCAGTATACCTAGTAGTTATGTGGAAAAAGGAAAAATTCATCAGAGCTTTGCCTTATACTGAATTTCAAAGGATACTGTTGTTCTCCCCCAGTAAAAAAACAAAACAAAACCAAATACCACAAACCACCAAATCATTCCTTCCTCCAAACACTTGGTATGTAAGTTTTTTACCTAAGGAAATAGTATTGAGCATTTTAGAAAGTAGATCTTCATTCTACTTAAGGGGGTAATTTGTATTTTTGAGTGAAACACCATATTCTCTTCTTCAGTTGTATTTACATGTCTTAAAAATTGTTTTTCATTGGATTTGCCTGGCTGCTACATATTGAATCCTTGTGGGTTCTTGTGTTGCATAGGAAAAATAGCCCATATCTGTTAGCTGTGTTAACTTTGGAAGGCACAAACCCTTGTGTTTGAGGCAGTCTTAAAGACAGAACTGCCAGTTACAGAATATGCAAAAATCTGTTGTCACAGCAAGGCTGAACAATCCCAACTTGGCTTCTTACAGGAGTGAGTCAGAAGCTGTGGTATGTCTGTGAGAAACAGTAAACATGGAATTCCTTGGCCACATGTGCAGAGTTCCTATCAGGCAGCCATGTTTTGTAGGGAAAAGGGCATTTATACTCAACAGTGGTTTTATACTGTATCATATTATTATGTTCCATTTCTTTACAAAAGTTCAATTTTAAGTAATGAGAGTATGACCAGTGAAATCACTGTAGGCTTACCACTTCAAACAAAGGAAATATCTTTACTTTTTCTGCTTTGCATGAAGAGGGTGCTAGACTAATGCCCAAATTGTTATCTTTGGCTTTGTGGAGCAGTTCCCCTTCCATAATTTTAAAAAAATTGAATATCTCTGCTAGAGTAGCAGAAACAGTAATTTCAGTTTGTTCATTAGAAGTGATGCAGTCTAGTTAATGACTCTTAAAAAAACCCCACACTACTGTTTGAAAAATTTTAAGGATATTTACAGTATTTATATAAGGTGTTTTTTCTCCCCTCCCCTGTAGACCAACCTATGATGACATGCCGTTCCCCGTCACTCTGGAGGCTCCTAGGATTTCTTGCCTGTCCTCAGAAGAGACGCAGAAAAAGAGGAACAGTGAGAAGCAGATTTCCAGCAAAGACCAGGAGTCCATTCGTGAAACAGGCTCTTCTGTTCCATGCCTGTCTCGTGAGGGCACAAAGAAAACTTTTGTTACACAAGCAGGTTTTCAAAAACTTCAAAGAGGCCAGGAATGTGTTCCAGGAATATCCCAGCAGTCTGCTGGCATTTGTAGCGATAAGAAATGGGTAACTCTGAAAAATGCTCGAATTGCAAATCATAGCCATGAAGGTCAGTCTACAGCTCTGAGCCCTGTACCTCAGCAGTTTTCTCTCAGTCCTACAAGCCACAGTTCCTCTGTTAATCCTAAAACAGGAAAAAATGTTAAGGATTTGGCAGCATCAAATCTGTTTCTGCGTAGCGGATGTGATGAAAGAGCAATGGAGGTCTGCAATAGTGATGTGTTACTGAACCCGCGCTTGAATCCTGCTCCAGCACTGGCTCACCCAAAATGCCCTTCAGTTTCTCATCAGAATCCTACATGCAGCCACAGCAATTCTTCCTTTATTACCTCAGGTCAATGTCTCTCAAAGCGAGATAGTTTACGAACTCAGGATGAAACTTTGGTATCTGATCTCCGTCTCAGGGATACTGTGGGTATCAGCAGCTCCCTAGATCTTGGGACATCCCCACACCTAGCAAGATGCAAAAACATAAAGACAAACAGAGGTGATGAACATTTGGTGGATGAAACTATTGAAGATGTAATTTTGAAATACTGCCATGAAACTACATCTGAAGAAATCTGTTTCAAAGAAGAGATTAATCCCAGTGTACCTTTTTCATCACTTCTGGACCATAATAATTTAGAGGGCTCTGAAATGAGTTTTGACTGTGATGCACCAATACAGGTAGGAACGGATTTACCCAAGGCAGCTATAAAAGATATAGAATTTCTGAAAGAGGTCCAGGTATGTTTGCAAGATAAAGACTATGGAACACAGCTCTCTTCTGTTTTAAAAACTGAGTCATTAGAGAAAATAGAAGCAATGAAAAAAGATGTCGTAGTTCATACTGAAGAACCAGTTCTTCCAGCCTTGCCTCACGTGCCTCCTTCTTTTGTGGGAAAGACTTGGTCTCAAATAATGTATGAAGATGATATAAAAATTGAGGAACTTGTGCGTGATTTCAGGGAAGGTCGTTTTCGCTGCTACTTTAACAGTGAATCCTCAGCCAATTGTACAGGGAAGAGAATGAAGAAAAAAAAACAGAAAGATGAAAAAAGAATCAATATTATTGAGGGTAATAGAACAGAAAGTGCACCAGTTAAAGCAGTGCCAGAATTTAATGATGCTTTAAGTGGTGGCTCTGATTTTGATAACCTGTCTTTAGCCTCAGATACACTATGCAACCCACAAATTGTAAAAATGCCCAGGAAAAGGACATGGCGCCTGGCTTCAAGGTGTCAGGTGGTTAAAGTCAGCCATGGCACTCAAACTAGTCTGCTGAACTACCCTGTAGCAAAAAAGAAAATGTCTAGAAGAGAATCTGATCCAGCTGATCAGAAAGCAAGCATTGCATTGCTGGAGAATGAAAAAACTCCAAACATGAAAACTAGATTATGTGCCCTTAAACTTCCAGAGTCCTATAGCAAGATCATGAGTCCTGTACAGCCCAAGACAGTGGTGTATGTACTGTCATGCCCAGAGGTAAAACAGTGCAAAGGTAAACCTGTAGATATTCCCAGAATGAGGAAAAATCATCACTCCACAGATAGCAAGGACTCCGTAAGGTATAAATACAAACAGTGTTCTCTTAAATATTATGACCCACTGACAAATCGAATTCTGAAAACTCCTCCAAAGAGTACAATTGGAGAAAAGGTCAAAAAGCCCTCTCATGTACGACAGCTTTTCAGAAGTCTCAGCTGTGATGCAAACATGAAGAAACTAGCTGATACACAGAGAGAAAGCACGCCATCAAAGTCACTCAATTGGTCAGACTTCTGTAGTTCTTCTTCAGCATCTTTCCTGCCAGATCGAGATAAAGGGAATGATGCAGCCTCAAGTCAAAAGGCAGATGGACCATCTGTTTCTACAGAAGGAACAGGTTGTCTTGTATCTGAGAACTCTTTTAAACACCTAATCATTTCACCTTTGAACTCTGTGATAGAAGGAGATTATAGATTAATTCCATTTAATAGAATTACCAAAACTCCTCTGACCTCCATTAGGAGTGAGTGGTTAGAGAGAGAGACTCCGAAAGCAATATGGAAAAGAAAAGAAGGCACTAACAAAGAACCAGTTTTTTCCAGAAAGGCTTCAGGATCCAAGTCTGTCAGATGTACTCTTGCGAGGAGAGGAAACAGAGTAACCACAGGCAAACAAACATCCAGAACTAAAAAACAGCAGAAAGAGGGCATGAGAAGACAACTTCAGGCTTGTGCCCAGAAATCTGCTTTCTCTGTCCATAGGTGCCAGACTACAGTGGAAAGGAAAACTACAGTGGGAAAGCACCCTAAGAAAGAAAAGCCTGATGCTAAAAAATTAAAGGCGAGGAGGAAACCAAAAAGGGCCTTTCTGAACTCAACAGTTGTAACAGGGATTCCTGAAAAGAGGCAGAAAGTCACATCAGAATCTTTTCCCAAGAAACCAGAGCAAACTTCCTCCAAAGTCAGGAACTGGGAAGTAAGTGGAGATCAGGGTCATCCTGGCACTGTGAACCGGCCTTCTAGAAGAACTTCTGCTGTACCATTACTTCGAAACTGTCTTGTTCTACCAGGTGAGAGCTAGCTACCAAAAGAACTTTTTTTCTGTTTTGTTTTGTGACCAGCACCTGGAAGAAGGATGGAGAAAAAAAGGAGGTCACAGACGATGCAGTTGAAGTACTAGAGCTCCAGAAAGCGCAAAGCCGGTCTAATGTGAAATAAATACAACTGTAAACTCAGCTCTTGTTCCTGGAATATGGGGACACAATGTATTGCACTGTTCTACTGTGTAAAGCTGCAGAAGTTGTGGATTTGAGTTAAAAGCACTTAGAATCATATTTGCTAGTCTTCACCTGTACATCAGCAAAATGACCTTGAATGGTATCATATTGTTACTATGGTATTATCAGTGCGTAACAGTGCACTATAACAAGGTAATTTAGAAGCTATGTTAATTAATTGTTCCTGTTTAAATTTTTTCACATAATTCTAAAGTGCAGAAGATGACTCAGTTGCTATGCTAGAAATTTAATGAAGATACATCAATCAGGTCTGAATTCTGTGTATGTATTTTGTGTTTGTGTGTATGTGCACCTTCTTCAACACATAATATATACTTGCCTGTGGAATGGCATTAAAATTAATACAGTATGATACAATTCAGATCAATTCAGTGCTTTCTTGAAATGAAATATAATTTTACACATTTCTGTATTGACTTCTTTGTTCCTGAAACCATGTCCAAAGCTTTTTTTTTTTTTTTTTTTGGACTGAAAGTCACTGTGGCTTCTCATCAAGCAATAATGGACCAATCTGGTAAGGAAGTATGTCTCCCTTGGGGACTGTTCAAATGGTGGTGGCTGAAATGAAATCACAAATTCTAAAAGAAATATAGGGTTAGGTTTGAGGGGTTTTTTGGTTTGTTTTTAATAGCTTATTGATTAAGTTTGTAGGTGAATTTCACATTCCTTAGTGAGGGGGATGGAAAAGTTATAATGCAAACAAGTATCAGTAAGTTGTTTTAGAATGTCAGCCTTGAGTTTGGGTTTCTGTGCGTTTCTGGCTTTATTTGGTGTAGTGTTGGTTAAATTTTTATGTGCTGGAGTTCAAACTTTCTTTCTAAGTTTTCAGTAAAATATTTAAATAAACCTAACACTGCATCCATCTAAATGTATTAGAGTTCAAATATTTGGTTAAAAAACCTGGTTGAATTAAAATTCTATTCCGTAGAAATTCAAGTTTGGCCACTGATGTTCTATCTACTATGGTTTTATGGCAAAAAAACCCTCAAACCCATGGTGTTTTAGCTTAGTTTTCTTTCTTTTTTTAATAGTTGTTATGATGACAGTTTATTTAATATGGTTAGGAGACATAAAGCCAGTCTTAGGGATGTTTCTGTGCTTTGAAACCCAAGATTAATGGTTTATTTATAGTAAATTAAGCACACAGTTAAACATCATCATAATCTAGGCTTTTGTTTTCAAATCTTCAATTTGATATGTTATATAATCTATTTTACCTTGAAGGTCTTAATAAATTCTCTAGTGGTACAATACATTTTTCAGAACGCAAGAAAAACATGGAAAAGACCAGACCCTGCAGTCTCTGGCATTGAACATATCTGTGCATTTTCCCCTCAGAAAACAAAACCATTCTTGGTTCTTCATTCACTTCTTTCTGAAGTGTCAAGGGTCACAGATTTGGACTTGGAAATGGTTTATTTTAATATACAGTATCTGAAGGAAATATAAAAGCTTTCATCATAAGCCACATGTTCAGAGAATATTTTGGAGATCTTTTTAATGTATATGCATATTTCCCAAGATAAATAAAAGATGTGCATGTGTCAGCTGGAAAGTAAGTTCCTTTACAAGTCAAATATGGTCTGACAGATTTTTTTATTTGTTTTAATTTATTTTATTTTTTATGTAAAAGTTGGTTTCTATGGATAAATTTTCCTATGGTTGTCCATAGACGTAGAATCTTATGACTGTATTGCAAGTCACTGGAAAATGAAGGGCTGTGATATAAATTCTTATAGCCCTCAACTAATTGTGCCTGTATAATTTAATATTTTGTCTAATATAAAACTGATGTTTTTAAAGCAAAGTTTTAAAGGAATGGTTTTTATAGAAAGGCTAATTTTTAGGTAAAGCAAAAGAAGATTTTTAAATAACGTTTGTTTTAAAGCAAAGCTTTAACTATAGATAAGTCCCATTCTAACATATTTTTATGATACAAGAATGTTTTCCTATCTAACTTCTTCCATCTTATTTTTCACAGTATTTCACATGTGAAGAGCATGAATTATTTTGTGTGTGAATAAGTTTTAATGCACATTGTACTTTAAGAACACTAGTGTGTATTTGTTTAGAATCCAAATACTGTTCTCCATACTCATTCATTGTACATTTGTCTTACTCCAGTGCACAACTTTTCCTTAAAATCTTGAGTAATAAAGATGTGTTGAGGACTATAAAATTACTAATATTTTTAGACTGTAATATCTTTTTTTTTGTTTTTGGTAATAGACCCTATTATCAGGGTGGGATTTTTAGAAGAAAAATGTTGTATTTAAATAAAAATGTAAGTAGCTATATATTTTCCTTTAAAAAAAGAAAAATTAAAAAAAAAGTATGAAATGTAAGAATTTATTGAAAGAGTAAGTCTTGAGGTACAAGTCTGGAAACATTTTTGTGGTTGACATTGTCAAAATAAGATTTACTGTAGGTTTGGGTGTTAATATGTGCCTCGCTTCTGGGTGTTCAGAAACCTCTTCTGTGCATGCTCAATGACCACTAGGAAAAAGAGGAAAGGCTGTGATATGAGAAGTAAAAGCAGAAACTGCTTTGGAAAGAGAATTATGACCATATTTGCAAAACAAAATATTGCAAAGAGACTCAATATCATGTGCAAGAAGGAGGAAATTCTGGGGTCTTGAGAAATAGGCAAGCACTTTCCTGTTAGATAAGTAATACAGTTTGTGCCCTTATGGGATAGAACATTGTCTCATTAGCAGTGTGGCCCATACTTCAAAACATGATTATGAAGTCTGCACCAATGGCAAACTTGAGAACTGAAATACTTTCTCTCCGAAATTGGTGGGCGGGTTGGTTGTTTTCAGGTGATATTTCTTGTTTCTATTTTTGTTTGTGTTTCTTTTTTCCTTTTGTGTTTTTTTTTTTTGTTTGTTTGTTTTTTGTGAGGGGGACTGGGTTCTTTAAATGTTAGTGGACAAAGATGTTTTGTCAGTATTTTTGCATGTCTTAATATAGAGAAGCATGAAAAGAGCTGGAGCAGAGAGGAATAGTCATGCTTTTTCAATTAAAGATAGAGTTTTATTATTCATTAGTATTGTGAATCCTGAGCGTGACCCTGTCATATTATGCTATGCGCTAATTAAACATAAAATAGCAATGCTCCAAAACTTTAGATATCTGACACTTGCACCTTATAGTTCTTCAGTTAATTTTCTGATAGAACAAGAGAGCAAAAAATCCTTTCTGACAGTTTTGTATCCAATGTTCTGGTAATTGTGTTATGAAAATACCTCACTCTGGGACTCAGATAAATGAGGTATTTATGTTTATAATAAGCCTATGGCTTCATCTGAAGTTGTATTTAAGTTTCATGCTAAATTTGTGCCCAAATGAGAATATGTTTTGTGGTTTCCATGTTGTTGTTATTGATAATGTATTTTGCAATAATTTTGCTTGATGTTGTAATTTTTTATCTGCTTCTCTCTCTTCTGTCTGTGGTCATTTGACACAATGTAGTTTTGTAAGGATACAGTGATACTACAGACTCGTCCAGTGCTGTTGCCAGATGTTCTTTCTCTGTATCTTCTGCTCATTTTATTTCAGATTTGTTGTTTCCATTGTTTTTCTCAGTCATGTATTTGGATTTATTTTTTTTATGTTGTAAAGAGCTAAATTTCAGGGCAGTATGTTCTGTTTGGAAGTAAATCAGTGACAGGTGACAGAAGAGGATGTTGTCCCAGTCTTGAAGTGCGGAGGGCAGGTTGGCACAGGTGCTCCTGTGCTTGGGAGTCTGCTTTACTTCACTGAATCGTGTGGAACAGGAGTAGGATGAGGATTTTTGATTCCTTTGCTGGTCTTCCTTTCTTCTTCCCTTAGGGTCACTCTGCCTGAGAACAAAGTAATCTGAACTCATACTGGAAATAAAGGGTTTTCAGCTTTTGGTGTTTTGGGAACAAATAGGAAAAGTAAAATGTATCTCTCTCACTAATGTAACTAAAATCACTGAATTTTTGCCTTTAATGTTTTACCCACTGAATTACAGCATTCCTGTTAATATTTTACAGAAAAATTTGTAATAGCATAGTTCTGAGCATGCCCAGAAGCAAAGGTTTTGTTCCTTGTTTGTTTTGCAGTTATAAATTCATTCATTGCTTCAGCCGAACAAATCTTGTTTTAATAAAATAAAGACTGAATATGTGCTTTTGGAGTTTCTTTATTCTTGAAGTGGAATTTACCTTGAAGCTATTTGCTATAATTTGTTGTGGAAAGAACACAACAGAATGCTATGGGATAAGCTACTACTATGTAGGCAGACAGTCGTAATTTAAACAACTGTTCACAATGGTGTGATATCTTGACTCAGTGAAGCCAAGATTCATCCTACTCTGTGCCAGATGAAGCAGTGACACCCTAGGATGGCGTTGAAAAGATGACAGATACATTTTAAATGTCTAACTTCATTTTGGCAGCATGAAAGCAAGAAGCCCCAACCACATGGCAAGCCAGATCCCTGCAGCTTACTCATTAAGAGCTTTTTGAGAATGTGCATTTACTATAGGAGGGCAGGGGCTGGAAGTATTATAGTCTTAAGCAGCTTTCTACTTTATGCAAAACAGTTTGGCATCTGTAGTCATAGACCAAATTAATGCAGGCAGAACTCTCTTAAAAATTGTGTGCAACAATACTTTTAAGAGTATGTAAACAGATTACTGGAATGCCTTGAACAGTGTAATACCTTGCTCTATAAATTTGGTAGTCATTTGCTGTTTGTAGCACTGCCTGTTTAAACCAGTGTGATTTTTTGCAGGAGCAACACACAGAGATGTGCCAGATCAGTATACGGCTGAGAGGCAGAAGCATGTGGTTTCCTGAGACTTCAGTAAGTCATAAAATTTCAGGACTCTGCAGTTTTCTGTCGATACTTGAAAATATCCATGTATTATGTGATTGGCTGAATGAAGTCAATACTGTGCTATCAGATAATGATTAACTAAAGAAATGTTCAACCATCTAAACATGCAGTTACCAACATGATACTATAAGCAAAGTTTAAGTCAGGTGATTGCTCTTTCATGGGAAATAAAAGCAATTAACTATATGCTTATAGAGAGTATAAGGAGAGATAAGGGAGATCCAGTCCAAATTGGTGTGTTTGAGAGTTATGATGGAATTAATAGTTTTAGTTGGCTTGGGATTCACTGGAGTAATTAGTGTTATAATTACTGTGTTTTGATGGTTCTGGAAGTCATAATTATTTTCTTGGAGTGCAGAAGCATTTTTCATGAAACGTACGAACACATCATTATTGCAGTTTGTGATTTAACAGTTTTAGCATTTCTAAACTTATATTCTTTTTTGTCAGTGTTGTACCCTTAAGGAAAACTGAAAAACAGCTTTTCCCAAATACTGGGATTCATGAACAGGTTTTTCAGTATCACACATCCTCAAATATAATTGCGCTTTACTGTTTTAAAGCTGGTCAGCTTCTTGTATTTGCTGTGTCATACTGCGTTAATATTGGCACTGGTGAATCTGAAAATATTGGTTATAGCTTACTGAATTATGATTAATATTGCACAAAAAAGTTGCAGAATCAAAAAGCACCCTTCCTAGCTCATGCAGAGAGCTTAAATACTGTGCTGGCCTGGAGACTGTGCTGTAAGAATGAACAGAGAAGCTAAAGCTGTGGATGCAAGGCATGTGTATGACTTGCTTTTTATTACACTGAAATTTTAAGATGAAGAGGGAGGTAGAAGTGATGCATAAGACTTAAATATGTATTTTAGATTGGAACAGGATCAATGAATATTCAGCTTTGGGGGCTTTTGTTTTGGTTTGGTTTTTTTAGTGTTTATTTTATCTGAACCTTGGGAAACAGTTGTCAAAATCCATGTACTCCTGTAGTGGTGCACCTCAGAATCTATCATTCACTCTTCCGGTGTATTACCTTTATTTGCTTAATGCATGCATAGTACTTCTCTTTACTGCTGCTTGTTTCATACTTTCAGCCACTGGTAAGAGGGGAGAAATGTTTATAACAAAGATTGTGCACATATATCCTTTTGAAGACTTAAAAGAAGTTGTAAGGCAGTACATGGCTACCAGCAGATTTCTCCACATGCCAAAAGGATCTTTGTTAAAATTCAGATCTAATGATGAGTAATAAATCAGTTGCCCAAATGATGATAGAAACACTTTTCATGTTATTTGCATTAGTTGCAATCTGCATATAATTAAAATAAACATACTGACTTTTTGGTGACAGTTATTTTATGGATTTTTAAATGTGTCTAGTGCTTTAATTTTTCGATCTGTTCTAGCGAATTCTCATTTCCTGAGTTATTGCCAGCACATTCTAGCTCTGATTGAATCTGGAGTCAGGGTAATAATGGAGTCAAAGTCAGCATATTTTTACCTACCACAATTAGTTATTGTTCATACAGCACTTTCTGTGAATGTAAAAAACTGAAGTGTTTAATATTATAAAGAATTATCTTCTGTATTATTCTTATTTTAGACATTAGTGTAAAATGTATTTTTAAAAACACATGGATACATTTATATTTTTGTGAGTATAAATGTGTATTTGTCATTGATAAGCACAATATTTTTTTCTTTTTAGAGCTCAAAGGAGAGCACTAATGAAACAGTATTTTATGTATTTTTATTTCCAGTTATACAGAGACGATTAACTTTTTCTGTGCTTAGCAAATTTCTGGTTTTCTTCCCTCACACTCCACCATTTCAAAATAAGAATTTATCTGCAATGCAGAGTTCTCCATCTTTATTTTCTCAGAGTAGGGTGTGATAAGTGTCATTCAGCTGTATCACGAAGATGGTTTTATGTAATTATGTAGTTACTGCACGTGCCTTCATAACTACCTCTGCCTTTTCATGGAAGCTGTAAAGGGGAGCCAAGGATCTCGGTCTGGCCCCTGTCCTTTTGTCCTGTTTTGTTGCCCACCCCATCCTTTTCGAGCTCCCGATGCAGCCAGTGGGTCAGCTCCCCTCTTTTGCTTTATTTCATTGAGCTCTACACTATGTTGGAAAACAACCATTTTTAATTCATAGGAAAAAATTAGTTGAAACAATTTTCAACCAGTTTTTCCTGTAAGAGAGTCACATTCCAGTGCATGTGTGGGGAAACAACAAAATTCTGACTTATATTTTGGCAAGCCTTGTGTTCCCACCATCTCCCCTAAGCTCACAGAAGCGCAGTAAGGGCTGAGGTTGGCAGGCACCTCTGGTGACCATCTGCTCCAATCCCCTGCTCACAGCAGGCTCAGCTGGAGCAGGCTGCTCAGGGCCAGCCACATCCCACGGATTCCGAGCATCTCCAAGCACGGACATTCCACAGCCTTTCTGGGAAACCAGTTCCAGCACCTGGCCACCCACACCCTCATAGTTAAAAGGGTTTTTATCTCTGTGTTTAAACAGATGTGTTTCAGTTTGTGCTCACTACATCTTGTCCTTTCACCAGGCTCTGCACGTTAATTCCCTGGGTGGCAGCTGGACCAGTGCTCGTGCCAGGTGTCCCTTGGTGTGCTGGCACTGTCCACAGGGGCCGTGGGGAACAGCTGGCACTGACACCCTTGCTCAGCTGTTCCAGGGCAGATTTTCTTCAAGTAGGGAGCCCAGGTCATAAAGGTGAAGGTGCCAGTGAGGGCCTGTGTGAGGTTTGGTTTTCGTGGGTTTATCTGGCTTTTGTGGCAAACTGAGTCCTCTAAGTCAACTTTCTAAAGCTTGATCCTTCTTTTTATCCTGCAGGAGTTGGGTTGTTTCCATTTTTGTTTATTTATTTTTCCCCACTAGATTTTTCCTTTGTTCTCTTGAATATTTGAAGTTATATGGGTTTGCTGGCTGAAAATCTAAAATTTCATACTTATGTGCTACAATTATAATTTTGTTTCAAGTCTCTACAGTTCTTATGTATGCTCTCTTAATGACTTTTTTCCCCTGTTTGCTTTTAGCTCCGTTTGCTCATGATTGAAACTCCTGTATTGGTTTACATTGAGTCCAAGATTTTGCTCTAACTGGGTTATTATTAATTTGGTTTGATAAATATTTTACAAACATGGCATTCAGGGTAACTTGCTGTGGCTTATTTTGTTACAGCTTTTTTACACTATAGGTTTCTTATTGTTTGTTTTGCTTTTTTCTTTTTTTATGGACTTTCTTGCCTGTGTTCATAAAGAGCTTCTGTTTGGTTTCCCACTGCTGATAATTAAATAGGTTTTAATGAGGAGAGCTGAAGGAACAGGAGTTAAAAGAACCCTCATTTTCTGACTTGTGCTGCCATTGCCCTCTCCAAAGAAGGCTAGTGGCATTGTGCAAAAACCCAGGCTTTTATCACTTTGTCACTTTATCTCCTTTATTAAGGATAAGGGATGTCAACTTTGTAAAAATACGGGTATGTAGATTAAAAATCTTGTAGAACATTATGAATAGTAACATTAGAGTAGCACATTTTGCCACTGCACTCTCTCCTAAATTTGCTGTGAGCAAAACCTTGATAAATTTGTGTCAGATATCAGAGAGTTGAAGTTACAAACATTCCCAGTGTGAGAGCTTGCAATGTTTGTCCCTCCTTTTATGCTTAGACTTATCTTAAAGAGGGCATTTTTTGTTACTTTTCTTTTTGTTTGAATACTGTGGCATGTCTCTATCATCAGTCTAAGTTCTTTCTCTTAGTACATCTTAGAAAGAATGAGAGTGCTGTATCTTTTCTTTGTTAATATACTTATTTCTCTTAAGTTTTTAGGAGGAAATAATAAACATTTGTCAAAAAGTGACTTGTAAATCTGAGCTCCCCATCATCAGTTTGTGTGAAACTTAGTGAATTCTTCTGAAGAGGTGGGGAAGGCATGAGTCTGCAACTCACTCTGAAATTTTTTGTGAAAGACTTAAGTTGTGGTGGGTTTGAGTTCTTTTTCTCTTTTCTCTTTCTTCAGCACTGTTTTAAAGAGCTACGTTGTGCTTTTAGCAATGTCTTGACAATCAAAATTCTCAGCCTGTAAGTGGATTTGAAAGGACTGAGTAGTAAAATTTAAGCACAAGTTCACTTGATTTTAACTTTCATTTTCATGTTTTTAACACTTAGAAGTGAAGAGGACTACCATTTGTATCACAGTCTCAGCTTTGTACTTTCAAGGAAGAAAAATTTTCTTTCTAAACGATGAATTACGAAAGCATTTGTATGCTAAGCATGGCTGGTTGGTTGAGGAAAAGTTGTGGTAGTTTTTATTTTAATTTAAAGTAAATATTTAAATTTAATTGATGTAAGCAAAGGTCATGTATCATCTCAAATGTCATTTTTGTAAACAGCCCATAGGAGGATACTTGCTCTTTTTTAACCTCTAGGTATTATGTCACTTAAGGCACATAGAATTTCTCTTGCAATTGCAAAATACACTTCTACAACACTGAAAATTAATGTTGGAAGAAGTACTAAGAGGCTGGAAACACTCTTTTTGATTAAGAAAAATGTTGCATATAGTATAAAAGGCATTCAACTATGTGATGTCAAGGTTTTATCCGTTCATATTTGTGCATGTACTGGGCTTATTTGTCAGCTAGGAAGAATCCAATTGGAAGATGGATTTGAAACAAATTATGTTGAAGCAACTGAGATTTTGGAAAGTTTGGATGTGGATCTTAATTTTTCAGTTTGAATATGTGAGTTTAATAAATACAAAAGAAACTTTAGTGTTGCTGTATCTGTTCTAGTTGAGGGAGGGCAATAGAACATTAATCGAGTAAGTTACAGCCCAGACCATCTAAGAGCTGACTTCTGTCATCAGCAAGCTTCTGTCAGTTCAAGGGGACCTACTTCTGAGCTGTCTCTGAAATCTGTAACATTTTGTGCTAATTCAGAGCCAGAACACTGCAGGTATAGCAGAATATTCATCCGTGTGGTTGGGCTGAAATCACCTGGTGTCAATGCAAAGAGCTTCAGTGCCAAGCAGGAGCCTGGGTCAGGTCCCAAGCATGGTGTGCCGTTCCCTGAGGTACCCAGTCCACTATTCCTACTCCAAGAATATTTGTTCAGTTTACTTAGGTGTATGAATTTTTTGATACATAGTTATCAGTAGAGGAAAAGCTTTACAATTATAGCACGCAGTAATTTCGCTGTGAGTCGACCTGCCTAACCCCAGAAGTTGAGTTGTGTTACAGTTTCTTATCTGCTGCTTCCAATTAAGGATCTATTTAGCTTGCTTTTCTTCAGTGGCTTACGTGTTGGGTGGTGTAGAATCAAAGACCACTTCCCATCTCTCTGCCTCAAGCCAAAATGCTAATTCTTCCTGTGTTCTTAACTGGTGCTTTGATAGTATGTATCACAACACGGGTGACTGCGCAGCCAGGCTGCCAGCGTATGTTCTCCTTCTCCTCCAGCTGTGCAGCTGCTCCAAGCAAGCTAACTATAGCTTAGTTTTTGTGAGTGGCACGTCAAAGCCATCTATTTATAAACCAAATTAGAAAATGCCTTGGAACTGTAAATTTTCTTTCAGGCTTCACTTCCAGCTATCCAGAAGCTCAGTATTCCATATACATAGATTTGGCTATAAAACTTGTCTGAAAAATAAAAAATAATATATTTTAAAAGCCAAAACAAAAAAACCCTGTTAAATGATAAAATTTTGGAATATACATAGTAGTCAAAAACCATTTAAAAATATTTTTATACTTTACCTGTAAGATGAATCATGAAGGATATGTGGAGGCACATTATTCATATTTATTTTTTCCTTTTCCATAATTTCCAATTAGTTGTTTATCTTGAAAGTATTTCTTACTAAGAAACTGGTATTATGCTTGTTTTAAAGGCTAGAAAAATTATGTAAGGTAAAATGCTTGAGAGAAACATTTTAAATGTGCTCACTAGTTTTGACCTCCTTCAGTTTCAAATCAAAATACATGCTGATTAATGCTAGAAATTTGTAATGGTCTGGATGCTGGTCCAAGTATTTGCTTGATTTTTTTTTTTTTTGAGGATCAGGCTCTAGGTAACCTGAAATCAATATCAATAAAGATGGCATTCAACATAAATCGAGATCCTTGATCAAGTGGGGTTAAGCAACCATCCCAAATCCACAAAAGAAACACAAACCCTCAAATTCTTTCTGATTTACAGGTCAATATATCAGTATTGGGAGGACTCAACTTCTCTTCCTACTTTGTAGGGGCCTGGGTAAAGTTGTGGAATTTAGGTCTGGATTACATAGGCTGAACTACACTAAGGCCTGTGGATAATATTTCAGCCTGTAGGCAGGCAGCCTTTTTCTCTGCAGAGCCATTCTCTGAACGTGAGAGTAGGACAGCATGAGGAGCCAGTAGGCTATAGTTACCCATATGGGCAGGTGATGTTAGGGGTCTATGCAAATGGTTCTGGAAGGGTTTTCTGCATTAAATAATAGCCTTCTCTCACAGATTAATCTCCTATAACTAAGCATTTTCTTTTAAAAATAAACGGCTCTGTGCCACTTTTAGAACACTTGGATTACTTTGTTAAATTATTAACCAGTTTTTATCATCGGTAGGGGAGTTTTTATAGAAATGAGAGCAGGATCTTACTCACTAGTTATTTTTAAAATGTGCCGATGTGAAGGCTTGTACTTGTGACAAGGCTCATGAAGCCTAACAAAGCTGTTGTACAGATTTTAAAGAAATTACAAAAATCAGAGATAGCAAGTATTCTTTTTAGGCATAAAACTCCATCCAGATTTGGTGTTTGCGGTGTATTTGATATTCTGCTTCTGAAACCAGTGGATGTTGAGGCTGTTTAGCAGCTCTTGGTAAGTTATTATATTTCAGGATACAGCTAGCAGGCTGTGAATATTGAAGCAAGGGGAAAACTGGTGTTTAAATCTTAATTTACTGGTAAGTATTTTCTGCCCTGACACAAGACATGGGTTGGCAGCAGGCTGTATGTAATCTTCTTTCTCTTCTGCTTTTTCTATCCCTTGCAATAGGGGCTGCAGGTAGAGAAGCACTGAGATCTTGTTTTGCTTGAAGGCCTGATAGGAGAGAAGTCCAGCTGTAGGGGCAGAGCTAAGTGGATTCCTGTCAACTAAATATTTGGAAGTCCTTACTCCCAAGTTCTCCATTATTTACCTGGAGGATATCAATGTACCTATTATCCATAAATTCCAAATCCTTGGCTAGTGGAGTGTGGTCAGGCATGAAGAAGTCTCTGTAATGATGCCTGCCAGATCCTGAGCAGCTCAGCTTCTGGACAGGAGGCATAGGCTCTTCCAGAGCTGTAGCTCCATCCTCTTTGGTAAGCAAGTGAACATAAAATAAAATAAGGCCTGTTTTGCTCCAAACTGTAATGAAACATAATGCAAGAATATATCAAAATCCACCAGAAAATGGAATTACCTTTCTGCAGAGTGCAGCTTGTCTATTGTAACTGAAAATATTTTGGTGAAGGATGGTGTAACAATTTAGAGTTGAGAGAACGTGGGTGTCTCTTCCTCCAAGGCCCTTCTGCATTACTTTTTCCAAATAAATATAGAAGTCCCTGTTTTACATTTCACATGCCTATTCCAATTTTCCTATTCAGCAGATTAATTGTGAAAGTATGCCGAACAAGTATGGATGTCATGAAGGTGGTTTGTGAAATCTGAGAACTTGCATTATGTGGCCATTTTTAACTAGTGTCAGTGTGCCCAAAATTAAAATTTAAGATTCAATAACATCACTTTCAATGTCTCATTATGCTGTGTTGTATTTCCACTTTTCCTTTTTGCATTGTGGAAAAACAGATTTTATTTTCCATGGAAAATTACTAAATTTATAAATGGTATATGAATATATGCTTTGTGCTGTTTATATAGCAAAATGCTCTTCTGACATTGGCAAGGCATATTCAGCAGATGGCTGGGGAGAGTCTAATCCTCTCCCTCCTGGCACAAGGAATGCTAATTACTGTGTGCCTTGAGCAAAGAGCCTTCTAGATATTCAGCTGCCTTTCCTATTGGGGCAGGAATCTCTGCTAGAGAACGTAATGGAAAGATCACCATGTAAATTCCTTGAGGACATCTTTACAGTAAAAATTTAAAAAAAAAAAATTTAAGAAATCTCTACTATCTCCAAATGTCAGTTGGGAAAGAAACAGGCCTTGCTGGCAGCCTAATGTGGATCATACCAAGGATTCATGCTGGGTGGAGCTTGGATTTGGCAGGATAAATGGGGAGAGATTACAACTGCTTTCATCAAAACAAAGTCAGTTTTCAGGAGAGGCAGCAGAGGATATCTCTGTCTCCTCCTGACACAGCCATCTGAGACCTGTGAAAGATGTGGTAGGAGGGTTACCAGATGAGCATTTGGCACTTCTTGTCTCATTATTTGCAGTTTCATTGAATTGACAGTGAAGCATTGCAGCAAAGGAGCAGAAAGAGGTCAGAAAAAACTGCTTGCCTGACATGGGAAAATCGCTCCCAATGAAACCTGAGACATTCCACCATGAAAGTAACCCAGAGAGCTCAGGTCCTTCCAGAGCTGTACAAGCAGGGAAGGCAGCCCTAGTGCTGATCCAAGGTCCTTGTTCGCAGCTGCCTCATTTCCAACAGTGACATGACAGGAAGCCAAGGGATGACAAAGACAAAAGGAGACAGCACTTGCCCTAGCACCTGCTGAGACCTGGCTGTCCTTGCCCAGCTCCTGCTTTTACTGAGCCCTTATCTGCCCCTGCTCCACCACTCAGCATGGCAGTGAGTATGAAAGGTGACCTGGCTGCAGCAGCAATTCTGCTGTGGGGCTGGTCTGGCCTGGAGCAGGGAAATTCAGAGAGGTGCTGACTGGCATCTTTACTGGCGGTGAGATTTCCTCCAAAGAAGAGCCTGAAGATGGCCGTGGGCCAGAGAAGGAGCTCAGTGCCTGACCCACATACCTGCCTGTGAGTGTGTGGTGGGGAGTCTTCTGGGCTGGTGAGAGAGACCCAATCTCCCAAGGGCCTCCTTTGTCATTTTGTATTTCCAGCAAAGGCCTTCAGACCCAAACCATGCAAGTCTTGGGTGTGGTGTTCAGCACTTTTACCTGTGCATCTTCAGAGTCTTTTACCCAGGAACTTACCCTGCCAAACTGATCTCACCAAAAAAGCCCCCTGCCCAATCCTGTCCCCAGAAGGTTGATGGTACCTGTCAACCCAGCATCTGGAGCTCCTCTGTGGCAATAGGCCAGCTGGGAGAACCACCCTGCTCACAGTTTATGTGGGCAATACTGACATGGTCTGGCTGGTATGGTGGCATCAGTCAAAAGAAACCCTGAAAAAGATTATTTTTTATCCAATAGCTGTGCTTTTTAGAAGTTAAATTTGTTACCACCTGCTGTTTACCATCTTAATACTCTAGCATACCAGCTGCTAAAGCTTCTGTGCTGACTCTTTCCACTTGCCCCTCAAATCTCATTTCTACTCACAACAATGCCTGGGTAAGCTCTTGGGCTTGGGGTGGTCACTCCTGGCCTGTGTTGCTGCTGCTGGGAGCCCTGCAAGATCTGGTGCCAGAACTGCACTGGGAGTAGCTGAGAGGCAAATGGGGCAGTCCAAGCTGTGGTAACAAGCTGGCAAATATGCTATCTGCACACCCCTGCTGTGTGAGCATGTTATTTCCTCAGTGACCTAGTTTTATGAATAAAAAAGTCTTCCCTCTTCATAACCACAGTAACAGAGAGTTTTATTAATGTTTGCCACTATAAAGAAAAGGTTACTGTGTCTTAATTTTACTAGGTTGCTTTAAAACCAGTAAAATTTTGTGGAAGCTGGGAGATGGCTTGTGATCAGCTGTCAGTTCTATGTGCACGCTTCTTCCAGAAATGAGTCTGTAGGGATGACTCAGGCTTGGCAACAAAAGATGTTCCCTCTGTAAAACAGTTACCTCTGGAAATGTAAGGCTGTTTCTTCATTGCTCTCTTGGAGAAGGGAGGGGATGATAAGATTGCTAGGATGATGATTATGAATATTTTAAATTTGAGCTCTCAGTTCAGCTGCATGACAGCTCCCATCAGGCAAATAACATTTTCTACCCTGACTGGATAAGCACATTAGTGCTTCCAGTACAGATTCTAGTTTTGGCTCTACAGCTGGTTGCCTTAACACATTTGTCTGTGACCAAAAAGGGTTCCAGAAACCTGCATTTAAATGTCACTGGAAGACTATTTGTATCTTATCTAAGCCTAGACTGAGGGCTGTTACCATATGCCCATATCTGTAAGGGCTGTTCTCTAAATAGAAATAACTAAATTCACTTGAAAACCAGAATGAGGGAGGTTTCAGGTGTGGTACCTCCTAGGAGATAACCAGTGCTCTTTTACACTGGTCTGGGTGCTGGACTGCAGTGTAGATTGGTAGTCAGGCTTAAAATAATTAGGCTCAAGAAAATAAGGTCATTCTTTAGCTAGCATAAAACAGGCTGACATTTTGAATTGAGCTATTGAGAGGCCAGACTTCCTGAAGCAGAAATAGAACTGCATGGGTTTCTTGTGATTGTTGCTTAGCAAAATAATGCAAAAGAAATACTGTAATTCTGATCACATTGGTTTTGACCTAGGAATTGTTTTATCATTTTATTACAGTGATGCTCCTTGTCTGCATCCATTCATCTACTGTTGTTTCCCTCTTAGAGTTTGTAGGTGGTATAATGTTGTGATATACTGTTGTATTGCTTAAACAGAGCTTGAATCAATGGATGATAAAGGCTGTTTAAAAGCAGTTTACTCTCCTACAAGAAAAGTCAGTTTATCCGTAAGCAGAATGAGCAAAAGATACTTTGTGCTCAGCAGGATCTCTTTGGTAGATGGAGGTTTCATGGATTATGCAATTATGTTGGAGAGCACCACAAATTTTGGGATGGGGCTAAAATAATGTTTTAGAAAAACCCAAAAACAGGCAGGAAAACAGAGTCCAATGAGAAGGGCCTTGAAATGTCTTTGGCCAGCAGAGGTCAGACTGTCCTTTAGACTGTGTAGTTAATCTGCTTTGTACCTTTGGGCATGTTCTCCTGCTGTTTAATGCTCCAATCCACCAAGCTCTGCCAGCTGAAGCACATTAGTTTATTTATTTATGAAATTCTTTTGCAATCCAAGCTCCACATGCAGTATCAGCACGTGAGAACTGTAATAAAAATGAAGGATAATTCAAGTTTCTCTGAGTAAATACTTTATTTTGCAGACCTATGATCAAAGTTTTGTGTATGCATTTGATATGGGAATACTATTTGATCTGAAATTCAATTTTTTCAGCAGTGATATTTTTAAAAAAATTTGGTTCTTGTTTAGGTACTTGATGCTTGCAATGCTTTGATTATCAGCAAACTGGTCCTTTTCAGCTACAAGTAGGAGCAGCTAATTTTCTGGAGTTGCTTGCAGTAAGCAAACATTTTCTGCTGCAAGTTAATGCATTCCTATGTTTTCTTAATATTTATGTGAAATTCTTCAGCTGTGATACTGTAGATGGTGCAACTAAACCTGAATTATGGGCATGGACTGCTTTTGGTGACACCTGTCTTCTAGCAGTTGCTGTCACCTGTGTGGACAGACAACTGTGCCACGCCCCTTGTGCTCATCTGCACCAAGAAATTGTTCTGGCACCATTGTACGTTGAAGCCTTTGGTTTCTCAAGGCAACAACCTTGAGAAAAGAAGCAACCTTCTTCTTTATTTATGGGGCTTCTGGTGTCCACATGTAAAAAATGGGATAAAGAGATGAGAAACTGAAAGACGGTTAATGTTGGAGCATTTCTTAGTCATAAGGTATGGATGGAATTTATGAGAGAAAAGCAAATTAATTAATTCCTCATAAGATGAAGTTTTATAAGTAATAATAGAAAAAGTTGGTTTTGAGCTATAGGTTTTGAATAATAAACCTGTTCTTGGCAGTGGGGGGGTATAGGAAAAGTAGGACTTTTTCAGTCATGTGTGCTCCATGTAGGATAAATAGTTCTGCTTTCATTTCCAAGGACGTCTCAAAAAACATGCTACATTTCCATAGTAACAACAAATAATAATGTGTGTTTGAACTTGTGGTTAACTAGTGGGATAAGCAATTCCAGAAAACCATGGGGAACATATGCTTATAGAGAAATAATAAGATCTTTGAAGGGTGACTAAGTGTGAGTTCATGTGGGTGAAAAATGAAAGCAGCGGGGTAAAGGGCATAATTTCACATCCCCCAGGTGTGGGCTCTTGACATGACAACCCACATGGGAGGGCTGTGTGTGGCTCCTGTGGGTGTGAAAGAGGAGTACTCTCTTTCATGGTTGTGAGGACTTTGGGGTTTTTGTGCTCTAAAGATCTATGGCTGAGATTCTTGTCCAGAAAATTAACATGAAGCCTGAAGGGTGCATACTCCACTGGGCGAAGAGTTTTCGGATCTTATTTGCATTTGTATAAACATGACAAAGCAGAAGAAGTAAGCCCCTGAATTATCTGCTGCATTGTGGCACTGGCAGCTTGAGTCTGGTAAAGCAATAAAGTATTGTTGGGTCAAGATCCTTTCTGTGCTTTGAGAGATTGAAAATTCCTTAGGAAGCAAGAAATTAATAGCAGAAATTATGCAAAACATTCACTGGAATCTGTGCATAATTTCGATGCAATGTTACAAAACAACTACGTTGTTGCTCTCTTTGACAGATAGGTCATGAGAAAGACCAAATCTCTGCCTAACCTCTAAGATCTGGGAATCCATAGGTCCAGAATGACTGGCAGGGAGAAGCTGGAAAGAGGACCTTCTTTGGTTGTATATAAAACTTATAAGGAAATTAGTTTAGAAGACCTTTGTTGTGGGGGTCATAACACACCAATCGGAGATCCATGTCCAATATTGCAAGTTATTTTTGGGGACACCCTAAGGCTTTAGTGTGACAATTTGATAATACTTTGCACAGATTTTTCTTAAAAATTCAGACCGTCTCTCTAGGGAAATGATGGTTAAATGTTTTAGGCTCTTTAGGGGAATCAATGCCAAAGCCTAGATACAGCATCAAATAGGAATCTTTTAGGGTAGTGTGTCTCATGTCTGATTCATCCCTATTCCTAATTAGGGAAAGATCAGGGAAACTGGTCCAAATTTGTCTATGAAGAAAAGTCAGGATGCCAAATTGGATATAACAGTTTCTGGGGTTTTTCCGCCTGTTTCATAGAGCTGCATTTTTTGGAAACACCAGGATTTTCCTCATGTGATCCTCAACATTGCTGCTTCTCAGCATTTTTACCTCCCTTTTATAGCATAGTATGACAGCAGTGATGACAGCAGCAGCATCAGCACAGGTGTTTCTCTTGAAGGCAAGACTGTGTACCTGAGCAGCACCTCAGCACCTGCCAGTTATTGAAGGAAGAATATTTCTATTTTGGGGTGAACATTAGAAAAGCAACTGTAACACCTTTAAATGCTGTGTGTCCACACCCCGTGAACCATCTTTCAAGCAGTAGCAGCTATAGATAGTAAGTTCCTTTTCCCAGTGAGGTTTAGTATCTCAAGCATGTGTTGTACTGGCATGGCCATATTCCTTCTGCTTCTCAGGCTAATGCACTCTTTACTCTTTGGGGCCTCTCTGTGCTAAAAGATATTTTCAACTTCAGTCTCATGAAATTTTCACCTATCACTTGGGCTTACATGCTGTAAGCAGCGAGAGCCTGGTCCTTTCTACCAGTAGAGGGAATGAGCTATTAGTGCTAGTGTTGCCTCAGGAACAAAAGGGGGGAACAAGAAAAAATGGGTTCCTGTTGGGCATAAACAAATATAGTCTGGGAAGAAAGAGGATTTGTTTAGTGATTCTGACCATGAGCTGCTGAAACAGCCTTCCAGTGGTAGTAGAACGACAAACTCCCCAGTTACTCTTGAAGGCAATGTATGGAATGAACTGTGCAGTGGAATAGCCAGGGGCTGGACTTGATTCCAGAAATCCCTTGCAGTCCCCTTCTCCCCTGTGCAAGGGTGTCAGGGAATGAGTGATGACATCATCCCTCCCCTTTCCAAAGCTGCACTGGAATAGCTGCAATCTAGCTTTTTCAGAACCTACCACTTGGAAATATTTGATCAGCTGTGGCAAGTGCTTGGGATGTAAACTCCATGTATTTATTTTGAAGGATATATAAATCAAAGTACGTATCTAAGTAAGATTTCCCCTGCCATCCCATCTTATTTTCTTGGCACTATTTTTACATTTTACCTCACAAGAGTGAAACGAGCTAGCAAGGAGCAGGCTGCTGTCACAGCCAGAGTTAGAAGTGCTTGCTTGTTAGAAGAGCAGCCTTTTTTTCCCCTGATGGTGGCATGTGTTTTACTTGCTAAGTATATCTGTATCAGAACAGTTGACAAATGTGTTCTAGGTAGCCTCATTGACCAGCATGTTTCTGCTGCTGCTCTCTCCAAATTAATAATTTGGAAAATATCGTGAATAATTGGAGTTTTGAGTATGGGAATATTTCCATTGACAGCATAAACTCTCACTGCAGTGTCTTGTGTACAATTTCTTACATGCAGTTGCTTAAATGCTGCTGAGGAATCCTACAAAACAGCTTGTTAAATCCTTTGGCTATGAAAGCTTAGTTAATTATACAGGAGGACAGAGCGAATTAATTCTGAAATTAGTCTGGCACATTTATTAAAAATAATTTTCCTGCACCCAGAATTAAAGGATTGATTTTAAGTTTCACCTGGACGCAATTTGAACTGCAATTAATAAACCCTCTGACCCATTTGCTATTAGCTGCACAGCTGGGTTCTCTTTCCTTCCCTGCTGAACACTGGTAAGATATATTCTTTTATCATTTTACTTTCTTCACTTGACCTTAACATTAACATTTCACGGTGTTAAAGGGAGAGGGCTGGCAAGTATATTCTAATTACTGTGTATATTCTACCCTGGAGTGCTGGAACATACAGTACTCACAAAAGAGTTCATTTGTGCAGTACCACTGGTGAGCAGGGTTATTAATGAAGATGTGCACACAGATCTCAATAAATGAGTGACAGTTCTGAGGGAAGAGTGACATTTTTTACTGTATTTTGTTCTATAGTATTACTGTGGTTAAAATAGCGTTATGCCCAATGTTGTACATAGATGGGAAAACTGTTCTTAGGGCTCTGTTGAACTGTGAAGTGGCAGGAGAGAGCTCTTCCTCTATAGTGTATGAGGTTGAAACAAAGATGGAAAAGTGAAGGGTAATGGAAACCCAGTTCTGTTAGATCTACGGTTTGGAAAGTGATGTCTGCTTCTGAACAATCTAGAGTCAGTGCCCTGCTTCCTGAATCTGTCTTATGTATTTCTCACATTACTGTATCACTTAATGCTTCCCTGCCCCCTCAGTAACTGAAAAATATTTAAAGAGGCTAAAATAAACAGAATAAATGAAAAGTACTGATTTTTCTGACTAAATGGTCTGTTGCTGCTGCATTGTTAGGTGGTGGGATGTGTAGCAAGAGATGGTCATATAATTATAAAAAATTCTAACAGCAATATTCTCTTTCACTCTACTTACTGAGGAGCTCTTTAAGAATAGCTGAACATGGAGAATTGGTGAGTATTCAAATATGAATGATTAAAACCAGTTATGCTAATGCAATGCATTGTTCATTGCAATTACCAGGTTTCTTCTCAGTATAAATTATCCATACTTACACTGCATGTGATACAAAGTAAGGAAATATGGGTGGCATGAAGTTTCAGTACAGCTTTGTCTTCACTGTTAACCCCCTGTTGAGAAATACAGAATGGCTACCACCCTCTTTTGCATGCAGATTACAGGTTGTGTGCATTAGTTATGTGCCAGCTAAAGAGGTTCTATTGTTAAAAGTCCCCTGTGTAATTACCACTTTTTAGACTTGCAGCATGCTTGGTACCCCTCCTAGAGCTGTTAGATTTCTTCTGTTATTTACAGCTGGGCTGTAAATTGGCTGGGCTATTCGCTATTGCAAATAAAAAGGAAATTTCTCTTAACAAGGGTCTGTAATTTTGTCCTGTGTGTAGAGCACAGAGCACAGCAGGACCCTAGCTGAGCCTGCTAGTGCTGCAGTAATGTGAGTAAATCAGAATCAGACTTCACTAGTGCCCTTCTCTGGGAGCAGAGTTCAGCAAGAGCTGCTTCTGCCGTGCTGTTCGTGCTGCCTGCACCCCGTGGCGTTTATACCTTTCATTGGCCAGGGTCAGTCTGGGGCTGCCCAGCTGCAATCCCCTGTTAGGACCAAAGTGACAGACTGTGCTAGTGCTTTACTCCTCTGTAATGATCATCACTGTTTCTTACAGCAGCCTTGCAAAGACGTTTTGATAAATCAGTCACCCATGTTTTCATCTCCTGAACTTGTCTCCTTCATGTTCCATCTGGAACAGAAATATTCTTCTTTCTGTTACAATGAAAACCAGTTTTTCTCTGTGGGGAATATCCAGGAATATCCCACTTGCTTGTTTGTTACAGGACTTGTTACATGGATTCTCGAAATAAATATTAGATAATAAACTACTGTTGAAATCTAGAAATTATCTTTATTTTTTAGTAAGATACTGTCTTATTGGGCTCACTCAGAAAGATCAATATTATTTATGCTTTGTAAGGAACAAGTTCTTTAAACCCATATTTTACAGAGAGATTTTCCCAGGACCAGTGATATGGTGACTTTTTTCAGGTGACATCAGAAAAGGCATTTGATTGTGTTGGAAGTTTGTTATCTTTATGGCTGGGCTAGCAGAGTCTGGACCAACATCTTCCACCTGAGTATCAATATGAACAAACCAAGATGATAGTCAGCAGTTTTGCATCTGAAGCCTTTTTTTGTTTGAATTGTGACACTACGAAATTTCATCCTATGTGCTCACTGCCCCCCACCCTGAAAAAGGAGGCAGGAATTAGAAATCTCTGGGCAATTATCTGAAGCTGTGATGTAAAATCTATTTAACACCCTGATGGAAAGTATGTGTATGCCTTGCATGGTGCACATTTGCTCCCCAGCCAGTCCTGAAGGTCCAGCTGTCAGCTGTTTCCTGTGTACTTCTGACTTAGATGTTTCAGTTGCTTTCACTGGATACAGATGCTACAATAATCCATGCTTCTGGTATTTTGTTTTCAGACATCTGCGGTGCAATATATCTGGGATTATTTCATAGTGTCTTTCAAAGTTGAAGCAAGTTCAAAAAAAGAAAGAAAGCAGCTGTCATTTGTAGTAGGACACTTCATCTTGAGCTGATTATGCTCTGTGACCTGCATATGACCATCTGAAGGTTTCTAGCAGGTTTATGAGGCACAGCCTGAGTTACATGTCCATCAGGGCTTTGGAGAGTAAGCACGCATGCTTTAGATGGTTCTTCAGGTGATTATTTCTGCTGGAGGCTTGTACATGGGCTAAAAGAACTTCAGAAAATCTTTGCCCTAGACCACCTTTGTACAAAAAGGAAATCATTATTTTCTACCCTCAAAATCTGGCCAGCAAATTCAGGACCTAATAGTTTCAGAGAGCAGGTGTTTCCAGTGTTCATTGTTGCTAGACTTGTTTCTTGTGTGTGGTGAAAGTTTCTGGTTTTTTTTTTTTTAATTGCATGGTCATTCTACTCTTTTTCTCTTTGCAAGTAAAGTATTTTTTTAAAATTGTATTTATTTTAGGTTTGAATGCACTGACATAACTGATCCTTTGTTCTGTTTACATGTTTATGGGAAGAAACATGAGCTGCTGTTTGAAATATTCTAGTGATATCTAATGATGAGGAACAGCTGGGCTGGGTGGGCTGCATGGAAAATGTCTGGAAATGTGAGATTTAAGGAAGACCATTTTATGTAGAAAACTCATATAGCTTTCTCATTAGACCTAGACAACAGTGAAATCCTACGTTTTATTTTTTTTTTTTTACCCCTGGCAATACCATGGATCTGTCTTTTCAAAGTGTTTGTCTGCTGCTACACACCTAGATTTTGAGTTTCCACAAGCAGCATCTATTTAACCAGCATGAGAATTTAGATTTAATTGTTTAAAAAACTAATAACACTACTGTTATAAAGTAGTCTGCATGGTAATGATCTATAAAACTGCTTATACATTCTAAATAAACAATGATAATGAAGTCAGGCTGGAATGTAGAGAAAATTATGTGAAACAGAGTGCTACCTATCTTTCTGGAAATCCATGTGGTATGCAGACTCAGCTTAGAAGACATAAACTGACAAATAAAAAGCAATATCCAGACCAAGGGGGGAAAAAAAAAGAGAGAGAGAGATAAACATCTTTATTTCCTCAGCAGCAAGACTTGCACCAAAATAAAGCATATCTGTGTGTCTGTTCTTGGGTATTGGAAGTCTGCTGGGCAAAATGTTTGCTAAGAAATCCATATCTAAACTTGTCTCTGAACTCAGGTTTTCTGACTCCTGAAGTCACAGTATGAATACAAAACAGCAGATTCATCTTCTCCTATCTCTTTGAAGTTATTTTTATCTTTGCAACTATTCTTCATGTTGGTGGTTCACCCCAGGCATGCTGGACTGGGACTATGAGAGATACCATTCACTGCCCAGAAATGCACCAGTCCTTGTGTTTGTGGTCTAGACTGTCTGCTGCTGAACACAGCACAGCAGAGAGGATTTGCACCAGGTCAGACTCTGACCATGCACCTCCCTGCAGTCTTCCTCTTGGTTTATTGTACACACATCCATTTTCTTTGTAGTATCTGTGCATCTTTTTTTGGCAACATTTGGTTCTCACCTCCACCCCCCTTCATTGCAGGGGCTAGCTGCAGTCAGTAAGGATGAGCGGGGCTCAGGAATTAAAGAGAACGCCGGGGGCATGCAAGGAACAGAGCTGTTAGCTGGAGGCGGTGGGAGGGAGGAGAGGGGGAAGCCTGAAGCTCCGCGCAACACTTGGAGCCGGGGCTGCTTATGCATCCCTCCGCAGTAGCTGGGGACTGCCAGCAGCTCTGAAATGCCTCAACTTGCAGAGCTGCCCGGGGCGCGAAGACCGGCCTGCCCCTGCTCTCAGGAGAACAAGCTGCCCCCGCTGCTGTTCACTGTCTCCGGAGACTCTTCCCAGCTTTGCTCAGGGCTGACGGATTGCAAAGTAATTTCACTCTGCGTGAAAGCTCTCTAAAACAATTCCTAAATCCAGCTGTTTGCAGCTGTGCCCACGTCAGAGGAGAGGTCTGAGCGCTACGCCGCGGGCAGTCGCGCACCCGCTGCCAGCTGCCGCTTCAGCCCCTTTGGCCGCACCCCGCCGCGGCCGCGGGACCCCGGCCGGAGCAGCTCTGCGCGCGGCTGGCGGCGTTCACCCCGCCGGCAGGCAGCACCTCCCTCTCGGCTGCACGGCCCCCGCGACAGGCGGAGCGCGTCCGAGGGGCGCGGGGGGAGCCGGTCCCGCCGGGCCCGCGGGCAGCACATCGGACAG
>VWZV01005548.1:1999-25260 GCA_013397155.1 Irena cyanogastra | reverse complement strand
GCTCCTCCTGCCCCCGGGCCCGCGCGGCTGCGGCGGCCGCCGGTGGGTATGGCGGGAGTGCGGGTGCGTGTGCCTGAGGTGTCTGCGGCCCCTCGGTCGTCGTCCCCCGCGATAAGCCCCCCGCAACATCCATTTACCCTCAACCATTCCTTCCTCCCTTCCCGCTCCCAGCTTTGTGTACGTGTCTGTGTCGGCGTGTGTAAACCCGGGGCTCCGTTAAGATTTCCTTGGCTTGCTTGCTTACACAGAAGCGGGGTACGTGCGGTGCCGGTGCTGCAGTGTGTTGGGTAGGGATGCTGTGCGTGGAAAGACGCCCGTGACGGATGCGACACAAAAAGATTCGGTGGGCTTTTTATGTGTCACGGTGCATGTGGACGGCGATCCACTAATTTGTCTGCTTAGGGTCGGATTTTCGTGTGTGCTTTGTTGTTTATTTGCTCTTGGTTGCATATAGGTGACATGTGGAATGTTCTGAATGCAGTCTGTCTGTGCATCATGTTATTATTGTGGTACATTGCCGTTACATTGTAATATTGCTATATTGTTACATCGCCTTGATTAACTATCTTGAAATTTTAATGAAGAAAGATAGAGGATTTCATTTCAAAAGCTGCTCCTGAAGAAAAGGGCTCTTGTCAAAGTTAAAAGAAGTAGAAATCAATTCCCTTTATATAATAGGAAGTTTAGCATTCAGTGCACATGGACTCTGAATTCTGTGTATGTTAGCAACACGGGGTGTATTCTTAGCTTTTTGTAGATTTTTTTTTGGTTGGTTTTTGTTGATTTTTTTTTTTTGTGAAAGAATTTAGCTATCCAAGAGGGGATAGGGGGTAGCTACATATCCATTAAGTTGGGGATTTTTTATTCCTGAAGGTTGAGAGGTAATAAAATACTTACAATCTATGGACTGCATATGAAAATGTAGATGCAATTAAATAGATAATGTTCTTTCTGAAACCATTTTATATGTGAAAAATGAATCAAATCTAGCTTAATGAGTAAGCTATCTTTTTGTTTGCTTGAGTGATTAGTAAAATGTTAGAAAACTGCAAGCAAATATGTAGCTTTTTCATGGAAATAAACACATTCTGCCATGGAATTTATGGCTGGCATATCTTTCTTCTCCAGGCCTGCACTGGAATGAAACAGCAAGTGGTATAGAGGAAGTACTGGCAGATGAAGAGAGTACATTTCAACAGAGTAACAGCAGTAACAGTAAAAATAACAGCTACAGCAATGCAATCCAGAAAGAAATCACACTGCCTTCAAGACTAATTTATTACATCAACAGAGACTCTGAGACCCCTTACCATATCCTGGATACCAGGGCAAGGCACCAGCAGAAACATGACAAGGTAGGGTAAAAAGAGGCTTATCTGCAGAATTTTCAAAACAGTGATATGTGATGTGAAACTGTGTTTATTTTAATCTGTAGATATTCAAGACTTAATGATGATCTCTACCACAATTTTTAGGAATTAAAGGAGTACATGTAATTAAACAAGAATGTAATTTCCCTTGTGTTAACTTAAAAATAATTATTTTGAATTTCAGAATTGTTCAGAAACTGAACTGTAGATAAAACAAATGAGTTAGGTGAAGTTGACTTGACTAATCAGCATAGATTCTGGTGTCTTCACTTTTGGTACACCACCATCAAACAAAATGTTTCTTCCAAAATAGCTCTAGACAGCAGAAGTATCTGCATAGGGAGCTTCTTTGGAATCCTAAACTTGCAGCATGAGTTACTTAGCTTTGAGTGTGCTGTGCACTACCTAATAAATGCAGCATTCATTTCCTGCCACTGTATGGCCAGTGAAGACCACTGTAAATGTTACCATTTTTTTTTTGTCAAACAGTACCTGCATTCTTCATTTTTAATGGCAAGATCTAATAGTCCATTTTGTATGGATGCAGCTAGTAAGTTGTTTGCTTTTTGGGTTTTTTCTGAAAAAAAATACATGGAATTGAACAAACTGTGGTTTTGTGGAATAACTTGGTAAAGAAATAAGCCTGTCTAAACTATATCACTTAGTACCTTTTAAATTTATTTCATCCTATTTTTATATATCTTTATTAAAAAAATTAATTTCTTCCTACAGGGTAAAAGGTAAAGTGAAGGTAAAGATGGTTTGAACATAAAGAGGTAGAGAAGAGTAAACAAAGCAAATCAGTGTGTATGATATTACTGAAGGACTTAGCTGTAATGGAGTTCCTACCTACTGAATAGCATTTCTCTTGAAATTTTAGACAGTCAATTTAATACATGTTTTATGTCCTTATGTTGATACTGATTATGTGCCATTTCAGATGTGGAATTAATAAGAAGGCATTGAATAATCTTCGAAAAAAAAAGGTTGAGGTACCTATATAATTTTTATGTTTTAATAGGAAGAAAGGTTGCTTCCTAGCTTATTGAACATGGATATTGGTGTGTGCCTTTGGATGCATCTCAATACACCAATATGTTATGGTTGGCACGGAAAAGCTTTTTGTTTGCTGGAAACTGGAGCTACTTAAGAGAACACTACATTCAGAACTAATACTCTTTCAAGTGAGACCACTCTTAAATACACTTGAAACACTACGGTCTTGCTGTTCCCCTCTTGGGAAGAAAGGGATTTACAAGTGCTCACAGACTTGCTTTTGGGAATAATGCTTCCTCCATGTTGCTGTATGTTGGGGTTTTTTTAAATCCATAGGGGACAATGTCCACCAATCTCTACACTTACCCAGCACTGCCCACGAGAACGTTGCTGTTCCTTCCTATGCCCTACCTTGTATCTACATGTTGGAGTAAAGCTTTGCAGAAATCAGTGCTGACAGAATTGGTATTGATTTCCTTGGGATGCTTGCTGCTGACTATTGTGTAAAGTGGATCCTCTTTCTACTCACTATGTCCCTTTTAAGCACAGGGAATGCTGATGCTGCAGTTTTTCCCACAGAAGGGTTCCTTAATCCTGGGCCTTCATGGAGAGTGACATTATGTTGACTTCATTCTTTTGGCATGAAATTTCTATTGCTTTATATTTATTGTTTATATTTAGTCGAAGGAAAGAGTTATATGTTCATTGTCAGGATGGATTTTTTGTATGTCTTGCTTCCAGATCATCATACCTGACACCTTCACCCCCAACTTGTGTCTTGTGCATTTCCTTGCATGAAGTAATTCTTTGCCCTTTCATCTACTTTACAACAGCTAAAATATTTGTTATATTATTTGTTATATAAATAACAATATTATTACATATATTGTAATATATGTTTCACATTTGCTATAATCTTTTCTGTAGATCAATAATTGGGGCCCAGATGAAGTCTTGAAGGTGTAAAAGGAAAACAGCCCAAACTATAAACAAAACAATGCAATTGATTGTGAAAGATACCCAGGGGTTGGTTTTGACTTGAGGGGAGGATTCTTTTCAATACTGGCTGATATCCTTCCCAAAATTATAAGAAATGCTATATGATAATAAATCCTCCTTGTGAGATTTTGATGTCTTTTAGATTGGTAATAAAGAGAAGTAGCCAAAATACCTTTATAGTTAGGTAAAGAAAGATATCTGTATTTAGGATTTTTTTTAATGCCGTCTGAAAAAAGATCAGGCAGCCTTATATATTATAGAGTGGAAAATGTTGAGGAAAAACAGTTTTGTTGTTTTTTTACTGTTCTTGGGTCTATGCATTTTAACCTGTATTTTCTTGTCAACCATAATATGCCATTTATAAGCATATGATGTGGAAACAGTGCCTAACTATTGATAATATTCAGTAGACTCCTTTCTGTGGAACTTCTCTACAGTAGTCAGAATAATGTAATATGGCCAGTTTATGGGATTGGGCCTGAATGCCTCAGAAATGCTGAGTCACTGTAAGGAGGGGCTGAGACTAGAGGAAATGGTGTGCATGTGGGAAGAAAGAGGTTGGAGAATCAGAGATATATAATTATGTAAAATTATTTAAAGTATTTTTTAAAAATCATGTCCCAAAAGTAAGGGTCTGCAATGTTCTTCATGAAATGTTGGTAGAAATTAAACACTGGAGAGAAAACAGTGTAGCAGAGAATAAAAAACCCCCATAAATATTAAGTTACTTTCTTAGCACTGTTGCTCTCTATCCCCTTTTGGTGAAATGTCATTGTATTGAGAAGGTGTTTGTGATCAAGACCTTCTCTCTTTCCTTCTTGGAAGAAGCTTTTTATCAGTGCTAAAAGAAAGAAATGTTCACCATAGTTTTGACAAAGTGATCTATCTCCAAGGGGGCAAAGTTCTAGTATATACTTCATTTTAGATTTGTGCTCTTAAAAAAGCAGATTTTAAATACTTGATGCTTGAAAACTCTAAATTCTGTGTACCTGTTTCCTCACAGTTGAATTAAGGCTAGCTGATTTTGAGTTCTTCTGAAGTTATTTTTAGTGCAAATGCTCAAAAATGAGCATCTATTTATAAAAACACACTGAAGAAGCTCACAGGAATCCTTAAAATTGATGAAGAGATCTGAGTCACCTGTGTTCTGTCTTTTTAAGCTTCTGCAGGTGGAGGCAGTGTTTTGAAGGAACTGCTAATCATCTCTTTATTGAGCCAGATGACTGCTTTGGTTCATTTTCACAGGCTACATACACGTGATTTTTGAGAGCTAGTGGGAAGACTGCATGGGGCACAACTCATCACAAAAGGCTAGGAGCAAGTCCATACAGTGGCCAGCAGAAGGAAAAAATCCTGCAATGCAAGGTGTTTGAACATAATAGGATTGCTGGAGAAATACAGCCCAGGGCAACCTTAGCAAATTTTGAGTGGAAAATAACTCAAACTGGATTCATATGAAGGCTGACTGTATCTGCTGGACAGTTTCTGAATCATTAGTTTTCAGGAGCTATAAAGAAGCCATCTCTTCATGCATAATTATAAGCTGTTAATGTAACTTTGGAAAGGAGAGAGGTGTTAGGAAAACTGTTTTGCAGATCCTAAAGAGTAAAAAATAAGGAAGAGTACTTTTGACTATGAAGATGTTCCCCTTTCCCCAAGAAAGTTTGATTTATTCTAGTTTAAGCTATTTTTCATGGGGTGGAACTCCAGGTGTTTCTGATCAGGTCAGCTGTTTGTCATTTGCATAAAGAAAATACTCCTGACAGGTGGATGCAATAATTTTTGCTATATTGCCTTGCTTTAAAGGTTGAGATACAGGGCTGTCTCAGTCCTCTGTGTAATTTTAGTATGTGGCGTATGAAAGCTGAGCAGGAAGGCATCCTTGAGATGAAGGAAAACAACTCTTTTCCATTTAAAAGGAGGCAGTATTGAAGAAAAAACCAGATATTTCTTTTGCAAAAGACCAAAGATCACAATTGGTAAACTCTTAAGAGGTAGCATCACGTGAATTCCTACTAAAATCCTGAAAAAAAATCCTATGCGCTAGTTAGTGTTCCCTTTACTTGCCTATTTTAGGTCGTGTTTTCACTTTTAATCCCCATGTAATGAAAACTGGTCAAAATAATGAATGAATTCCATGTGGCTTATATGTATTAGACTGTTGAAGAATCTTTGTAGTATTTCAGCTGGCTTTGCCTTTTTTTTCTTTTTCCCTGATTTTTCTGTGGTGCAGCTTCAGTTTGCACTACTTGTAAATGGAATAGTGTGTGTACTTTAATTTTTTTTTTATTCTATATTGAATTTATATTAATGCAAAAGGCTTATCTTGACTCTGTGTCTTCAGTAGTTACTAACAGGAGGATTGAAATTGGTCTTCCTGTCTTTGGTTTCTGGGGTTAGGAGACTTTCCTTATGCCAACTTCAACTAGATCTAGATCTTTGTTTCTTAGCTGAAATATGGGTCATGTTATTTCTACATCTTCTTAATTTTTTTAAAATATTTTTCTGGGTTCTCTCATGAACTTCACACAATAGCCTATAAAAGGTTTAATTTCCTAAGTGTTAGGTAGCACAATGCTTCTACTTGTTATGCCTTCCAAAATAGAAATTAATTAAGTTTATAGGTTTTCTAGCATTTGTGGGAAGCTGGGTACTGCAGGAAGGTCGTCCAAGATAGGGATGCACTGCTTTGTACAGTCTTAAAAAAAAATCCTCGAGAGGGATATGGCTTTGGAGGCCAGTGTTGCTACAGAAGGGTATCTTAAGTATTGCCATGCTGGGAGAGAATGGTGAGTTCTGGCCCCTGGGGTTAAGATGCACAACAGTAGGATTGCTTCCAGAGGCAGACCTGGGTCTTTTTTCGCATGCGCATAACCTTTCTTCCAAAGAACAGTCTTCAAGGCTTGGGGTTCAAATGCATCAAAGTAACTCCTCTATTGTTAAAGTCCAGAGATGAATCATCAACAGGAGGCTTTCTGAAATGTTGTATGTTTTAAACATCAGTTTTCACATGCTGCTGGGACATTTATGTATTCTGTTTCAAGATTAAATGTGTTGTTTCCAGGGAGCAGTGGAAGGTTGTTTTGGTGGATGTGCCGCGCAGTGCAATGTAACCAAATGCCAGAAGAGGGAATAGTTTCTGTATGGGGTCTGAGGATAGCCCAGCAAGCTGAAAGCAGGATTATGAACTGATATGTAGTAAGTCACGTTGACTTGTGACAAAACTTAGGCTATTATTAGAATGAAGGTCTAGAGGAAAAAACTGTTTTGATGGTTTAAAATCCATCTAAATATGACTATTCTATTTCCATAATGAGAGTGATGAAACCCCTTGCTCAGCTTCTAAACTGAGAGAGGTAGCTTTTGGCCGTTATTTTAGTCAGCAGAACTGTATGAAAAAATAGATTTCTAAAAGCAATGAGCTTGTCCTTTGGAGATTGTATCTGTATGAATATAGCAAAAGACTTATAGCTACCATTAGTCAGTTAAACAATGCTGTTACTTTTGTTTAAAGACTTGTGACAGAACTTAGTATTTTTGAAGGGATAGCACATTATTGCATTGGGCATAATTTTATTGTGAAGAAAGTAAATATAATAGTTTATTTTTGGTGGTGGTTGTAAATTTCCTGAAAGTCTGAAAAAGGTGAATTATTGACAAATGATGCCCAAATGTGATAATGAAAACAATAAAAGGATTCAAGTTATGACATAAATCAGTAGAACTGAGATTCCTGTTATAGCCATTTTTATATTGAAGCATACTGTACCTAATGACTGATTTGAAAGAAACTGGAATTCTTTATACATATGGATTTTTAGCTTGGAAAAAACCTTGAGAGCGTCTACTTTGCATAAGCAGCTATAGCACTCTTAGAATGTCTCTAGTATGAAGAATCTCTTATTACAATGACTACACCAGTAATTTGAGCTTCTAGAACAGGGGAAAAAAGGACTTTTTTTTTTTTCCTGAAATTTGGGTATGAGGACAGGAAGAATTTGAAAGACTCAGACCTTTCTTGAACCCACATCTCTATACATCATCAGTAAGTCTTTGCTGAAGAAAAACTTTATATAATTTTGGAGTTTTGCCATTGGAATAGGCTATAGCTGTCAAAGCAGGAACCTCTGCAGAGGTATTTAGGTGATAAGCAAACACAGACAAAGGAACTTGATCTCCTCTTTATGTAAATTAAGAGTAATTATGCAGGTGTGAGCATTTGCATGTGTGCAAGCCATACAAGAGGATGATGTTTAATATTTTTCCTTCAAAAATGTTTATATTCTTCAAAGTAGTTGTTGATCTACATTATATTCTTATTTGAATTTATATTTGTATGCCAATGAGAAGAACACTGTATTTCAGACTATGCTTCAGGTGTTTGTATTACACAGTAGTTGATGAGAGAATACAGTGAAATTATAAGGTGGATAACAGAATTGCAGATGCTTTTCTGAAATATTTCTTCCCATCATTGTGGTACATGATGGTTGTAATGCTTAAAATACCTGGTGATAATTCACTGGTAGCTTTCTATGCTAACTTATTGCAGGAAAATATTGATTCAGGATTAGATATTTAGTCTCATTACCTTCAGCTGGTTTATGGTTTTTGAGAGTGGTTATCTATTGTTGAACTGGCTTAAGAGAATCTGTATTTGCTGTAGCAGCAATGTATTGCATTCACCTGAATTCAAAACAGTGCTTTTGCTAAACTGCAGGGATTTAAACTGCAGTGGTTTCAGCTGAGTTTGGTGGAGAACATGCCCTGCTGCAGGTCATCAAATTAGTGTCAGCTGCTTTGCAGCAATGGCTTTTGTGTACAGGCTGCATCTGTTAGTGAGTCACACTAAGAGATATCAAGTAGTGTTTATATACACAGAAGTAGTTGTTTTCAGAAATAGCAATGTTGCTATATGTAATTCTACAAGAGGAAAGGGTTTTATGATATTACAGACCAAGAATAAGGGTTACTTTTCATAATTTGAAATTGCAGAATGATAAAGAATTCATGGTTTGTGGCTTAGAAACTTGGAGGGTGGTACACAGGTGTCATTGAATGGGCTTGATTGGACAATTGAAAACCCATAGCAGATCAGACTAGTCAATCATCTAGCTGTCACTAAAATCAGTAGCTGATGCCTAGGGAGAGATTTCTCATGTTTCAGAATGATCTTAATGGAATAGTTCGTGCTCTTGTAAATTTTGCCGATAGTCAACACTGAAATCTTGTTTGTGGCATATATATGAAGACGCATCCTTTTAGGTAAGTGTTACATGTGGAGTAGATTCGAAGCACTAGCTTGTGTAACTCTTAAGTGGAATCTTTATGGCATAAAACTAATTGCAGCTCTTCCTGTAAGAAATTTTCATGCTTTAAAAAAAAAGAATACATGTGTGTTTTGAAAACATAATAAGGTTTTTGTCATGAACACGTGCTTGAAAGCTCCTTCTGATATTTGTTCCTTGATTTCACTTGTGAAAAAAAAATGGATTTGCTGAAAAGCCTCTCCTACTAGGCATGTATTTAACCTGATGTTCCCTTTTTTTTTGATGTATATACTAGCAGGGTCTCTCTGATCCTGCCACCTGTTTGTGTTTGTTCTTAAACTGTTTTGCTCTGCTGATTCAGAGCAGCTGTAAACTCAGATCTGCCAGGCCAGTGTTAGCAAATGGGTGAGAAAACAATATACGTTTACCAAAAAATAGAACAGAGAGAAAGCTTAGTACTGGTTTGTTTCTATATGATTTTAGATATCAGCTAGGAATATTATTTTTTTAGTTCTCATTTAGAGTAATTGTATTATTTTAATAAACAAAACCAGGCTTTAACTAAGATTGTTTAATGGCATTAAAGGTATTTAAAATATTTCTACATGACTTTTATTTTTTAAAAAAGAAGCTTGACAACAAAGCTCTGTGACTCTATTGAAAGGGAAATGATAATTCTGGCAGCAAAGAGTGATAAAGTAATACAGGAAATATCACAGCTGATTTTAGTCTCAATAGCAACTTTAAAAAAATTATTTTGAAGTATTTTCTGAAAGATGATGCATGACTTTGTTGAGAAAGAAGATGAAAATCAGTGCTGCTTTGTGTAGTGCAAGAATGGAAGAGAAACATAAGGAGCTTATCTTTTGTGGAGAAATTTCCAAAGGAGAACAGGACCGTGGGCCATAAAAGCTAACCTTCATGCTATTTAAGTTATGCTGTAAACTAGAACTTGATATGTTTTCTGTGACATACCTGAAGATTCATGGTGATGTTTAATAAAAATAGGGGTTTTTTTGTCTTTTGACTAACAGGCTTAGTCATAATATTCCAGCTTTGTGTAATTATTAATACTATATCAAATTAGTGTATAACTAAGCATGATTTTATTAGAACATTATCAGGAAAGATACTATGAAATTCAGATCAAATCTCTTCAACCATGCTGGAACAGCTCTTCACAAAAGAAATTCTTGGATCATCTCTTATCTCCCTATTTTTCTAGAAGAGATAAGCATGTTTTAAATGTCTTTGGCTACAGCTATTACAGTATAGAGAAAAATAAAGAACACAGTTTATCTGACAAGAACTGAATATCCTGAAGTTAAACTTAACTTCCTATGCAAGGCAAGCTAATGTTGATTTGTTTTATGTTGACCACCGTGAGTATTCTTTATACTAGTTTTGCTACAGTGACAAGTACAAAGCCATTAATTGTGAAAGGATTACTTTGAAGGAGTTTTTCATAATATGTAATATGGGCCTTGCCATGATTTTCATATTTGAAAGTGTGTATTACAAATGCTTTATTTCAGCCTTTTAAAGGGAATGATTGCAATAACTAAATTAAAAGAACAGTATACTACGTTACTTATGCTTTTGTTACATAGCCATCTGGTTATGGCAAAATACAGACATTTGTGTAAAAGTTTTTTCTCTTTTTTTTTCTTTTTGTTTTGTGTGAGATGAGTGTGTGTTTGAAAGCATGCTTTTCAGGTACCACTTGCTTCTCTCTAAAAAGGAAAATCCTTTCGGATTTGGTACGAGGGCAAAAGTTTTCATATGCCCATGAGATTAATGAAAATAAGTATGTTTTCCATAACTTTGTTTTTCACAGTCACATTTGTTGTATACAATACTCAGTGAATATTTTGACAACTGTGTGTTTCTGTTTACAGGCTGTACATCTGGCCCAGGCAAGTTTCCAGATTGAGGCCTTTGGCTCTAAATTCATCCTTGACCTCACATTGAATAAGTAAGTGCATGATTTTAGGTTTCTTCCACTCCTGCTCTTATCATCTTATGGTACAAGGTCAGCGCATGTAATATTCCAAGATCTGTTGAAAAAAGATGCTGTTATCAAGTTTATTAATACAAAACAACATTTAACACTTCTTATGTAAGGTGTCAGTAATGCTTGCTGACACCCATAAAGTAGATACCTTTAAAATGTTATTGTTCATGGTAAAATAAATTAAGGTAGATGGAGAAATTCCGGTACTGGTAGTGTTTGCAGAGTGTGGGTTTTCTTGTGCTTTTTTAAACTAATTATCATGAGATATTTTAGTTGCTCAAGTCAGTGTGTAGGAATACTGTAAATACTTGTATGAATGGCTCATCTTTAATGATCTGGAGATCATGCTGTTGTCACTACAGTCATGAAGTTCCTAATGAGATGGGACTCTTAATGGTGTGGCTGCACTGAAAGGTGCTGCTAGAGTCTGTTTGCCTGTAAGACAATTTTACATAATTGTTTGGTCTAGAAGAACTAACTTATAATACAGGGCAGTGATGGTTTAGTTGTGTATATCCCACGTGCTTTTATATCACTGCTGAAGGTGTGGAAATATGATTTTCTACAAATTGTAATGACTTTTTTTGGCCACTGAAAGTTTAAGAATAAGGTAGAAATGTCAAATTCATACCAAATACTGGACAGGTAAAATGTAATGCTCTAAAGTGCATTTGCCCCTTCTATGGCCCTTCAGATTGAGCCTGCTTAAAAAAGGAGAAACAAGTTGACAGAAACAATTGCATACTGATGTTAAAAAGCATTTCTCTGGTCTTGAGGTTCATATGAGGTCTTTTTTTGGTCCTAAACTGTCATGTAAGGGGAGTTTTGTTAAGGATAAAGATGCAAACTTATTAAATCTAATAGCTTTTAAAAGCAGCAAGTTACGGCTTTATAAAATTTGCAGAATTTATATTCATGTATTTGGCTTCTTGGCTGCTAATTATCAGATATTTTGCTGTAAAGGTGAGCTGGAAACATTTTCCTTCATCCCTGCATAATTTTGAAGTTAGATTGCTCTTGCATTTTCGTCTTTCAAAATGTTATGTGAAGTCTTGAGTGTCTGGCAAAAGGTGAATTAGTGCAAAGGCTGGGAACATCACACAGAATTGAAGGACAAAGAAAGCTTGAAGATAACTGGATGTTCTCTAGGATCTGGAAGAATTATAGTGTAATGCAAGACTGTGTTGTTTTACAAGGGTTGGACCTGTGCATAGTAATTCCAGTGGATAATCATGATATATTTGTGAAGGGAACCGATATTTAGTGCCCTCTAAGCTACAGGGAATTCCTCTTCTTGAGCTGCTTTCCACTGTTCCTGCCTGCACATCCAGAGAGTAGTGAGAGTGAGCGCACATTCCCAAGATGGCACTGTATGTAGGGTATGGCTGGTCACACAGATAGTGACAAAGAACAAATATTGCCTTTACTGGCAGCATGTAAACATGCTGACAGCACTTAGGTGAATAAGAAGAAAACAGGCTTGTAAATTTTTTCCAGAGATGATGAGATTTGAAAGTTTGCTGGTGAAAGGTACGCCAGTCCTCTCCTGATTCACAGGTAGGCCAGCATTCACTGTCGCAAATGATAACCCAGGCTTTAAATTCATTCAGTATTGATGCCTAGGCTTGAGGTCTCTTATGTGGTCACAGTCGTAGGCCTTAGTCTTTCCAGATACAGATCTCCATGTAGTTGTTGACTGACTCTCAAGTCTCCTTGCAGATCACACCTATGCAGTACAGGGAGCAAGGTCACAAAGGGAGTATGATAAGTAAGACTTGACATAGGACAGACAGCAGTGATGAGGTGCAGGGCTGTGCCAGACAAACTGACTGTCTTGCAGCTTGCTCTAGTGCCTCCTTTTTAGGCCACCTCCTCTTCATTTTCCAACACGTTATGTCCTGATTCACCTTTTCTGCCCTTGGCACATTCCCAGAATGTTCCATAAGAATGATTGAACATATCCACAAGTCTGGGCAGACATCCTGAGATAAGTTTGTTCCTTCCCAGGAGACAAATTATGTTGTTTACCACTTCTTATCTGTTCTAAAGTTCTGGCAGAACCTCTTCAAGACCATGCCTGAGTGGCTTCTTCCATGGCCTGTCGGTCGGTGGCCGAACAGAGACAATAATGAGGACCAGAACTCTTATCTCCTCTTCATTAGGATTTGAGTTTTGTTGCGTTTCCTGTCCAAGTCTCATGGCGAATGGCTGTTATCTGAGTAAAATCACAAGCCCATTGACATTCCCCGTATCTTGGCAATGTTACCCCTTGTCCAGTCCTGCTGTTTGTCCTTGCTTATTTTTAACAAACAGTTCATAAGTAAATGTACAGATTTTTTCTAATTGTGGCTGCTTTCTCAGCAATCAAAATGCACTGCCTATCACTTGAAAAAGAGAGAGGGAATGAACTTGCTGTGCACCTTAGCTGAAGAAGTTCTGCTCTTTTGATTTCAGGAGTGTTCTTATTGCCTATATGTAATGCACAGGATGTTCATTCATCTTTCCAGGAAACTCTGTTTCCAGGAAAATGGATTTCTTTTCAATGAAGATATCACAGAAAAAATATTTGACATCTTTGACATGAACTGAAAAAACCCAACCCCACTGCATTTGACAATAACATGACTTAACAATTTGAGACATTAAAATATGATGGCTATGGTGGAAAGTTAATTTCTTCTGTGAAGTGCAGCCAACATAACAGCAAATTTTATCTAATTGTTTAAACCTTATAATTGGTGTTTATTCATTGTGGGGTATGTTTTTGTAGGACCAAATTAACATGAGAATGGTCCCAGAGGAGGTTACAATATTAGCCTAATTTAAAAAACAGTAGGGCAGTAACTGAATTATTTGAGAAACTACTTGATTCTTGGGGTTTTTTCATAATTATTTTTAAATGAAAATGAGAAAGCTAGTCACAGTTTTTCAGAAGGAAACTTTGAGTATTTCTGACATTTTCTTAAATAAACACTTAAACATTTAGGGTATTAAATGGATCCTATAAGATACATAAGCTAAATTAAATGTAGTAATAATACTGTGAAAAGTTAAACTCTATTTGGCTTTGAAAAATTTGTTACGCATGAAATGCAAGGAAGTCAGTGTTAGGATTTTACAGCAACGTGTGTGCCCTCCTGTAAGTGCAGTTTTTAATTTCTCATCTGTGGGTAACAGAGCTTTACTCCCACAGCTGGAGGAAGCTTATTAAAAATTATCATTTTTCTCAGCAGGCATTTCGTGTGCAAAGTCTTAGAGGCAAACGTGAAAACCTCTCACCACCCTCACAGTAAAGAGGTCCTTCCTTATATCTAAATTTATCATTTTTCGGTTTAAAGCCATTCCTCCTTGTCCTATTGCCACATGTCCTTGTATAAACTACCACTTGTCAAACCACTTGCTTGGGGAGTGAAAACTTCATTCTGTGCATTTCTGATCCCAGATTTAATTAAGTGTGGATCTCTCATCCATCTGAATGGGTTTTTGACTCTGTCATCTGAGATGCAACCACAGCCATTGGTTTGGTGGATTTTGGTGGACCTAGTTAGGGTCAACAAGCCTTGGGAAAACAAATACACATCTGTTCCAATATGACAATGCTGTAAAATTCCGTGTGGCAGGATGAGGATATTGCCTTCTCCCTCCCATGTAACAATTTCTGGTATCAAATGCAGGAGGAAGTTTGAAAGAAGGTGCTTCTCACAAAAATAATTAAAAGGTAAATTTTTTTACAGGATGCTGTAGATATTAAACTGTTTACAGGAACTACAGAATTGTAAGAACTTACAGAAAAGACACCTGAGAGGCATTGTAAACAATTATACTAACTCTGGTTTATGAAATCCTGGTGTCAACAGATCACTGGGTGCTGAGAAACTCCCTGAAAGATTGCTACATATTTAGCAATGATTGCTGTCAGGCAACATACTAAGCAGCTGTCTGACTCAATGAATCCTTTCTTAGCTTGTGTTCTTATTCCCACGTGTAACCACTGTACCCTGGCAATGGTGGAGAACTCTTGTCTTTCCACTTAAGTAGGTGTTTCAGTTGATTTCTGATATGGTCCAGGTTTGTCAGTAGTGAGATCTTTATGTTGAAGTGAATTCCTGGCATCTCAGATTGCTTTGTAGGCAGGCTGAAATCTTTGCATTTGGAGCTGCTATGAAGCCTCTATATGCCTGGCATATGATTAAGTTCCTCAAACAAGCACCTAGGAGCCTCTATAACCAAATTTAACTTGATTCAGTGACAGAGCTAAAGTTGCACAGTATGGTTCAACATGGAAGCATGCATTAAGGGAACCAAAATAAAGTTTGAGTTTGCTGCAATGTACCTCTGATTCTGCTATAGTTGTTTATCTAATTTGAAGGTGCTCAAGTCGGCTCTCTATAAGTATAACTAAGCTTATTTCACTCTTTTTGGTATTAGAAATAAAATAATAATGGAAAAACTCCACACCTGGTTGGATTTTTGTTTCGTGGAAAGAGTTGTTTTAAATGGGAGTGTTACCATTAGACACAAAGTATTAAAACATCTGGCACGTTCAGTGAAGTGCTTAAGAGGAAAAGAAACAAGTTTCTCTTGTATCTAAAAAACCTTCCTGTAGATGAAAGAAGCTTTACAAATATGGTTACCATTGGATGAGACCATTCTGGCAAAAACAGGTGGCAGCCCTCAGTCTTACACTACAGGTTAATAAAGTTCTTACTGACAAGTTTTCCAAGCTGGTGAGGAAAGAAAAGGAATCAATTGAAAGGCAGTATTGAGTAAATTTGAACAGTTGTTTAAATGAAATTTTTATTTTGTCAATTGTTCTTCTAGGAAATGTCTGTCATAACAAATTGCACTGAAATGTTTTTCATGGCATAGAACTCATGTTCTGTAGTATTGTCTAGCTGTTTGTGTCTTCATATCCTTGTGCATAGCACTTTTTAAAGTGATGATATCTTCAATAAAAATATGGTGGAAACTGACCAACATACTTTTACTATTCTGAAGAACTCTTCAAACTTCTTGCTGAAGCAGCCAATAAAATACAGCGTGTTTCATTCTCAGAGGGAGATTTTCAGGACATAGCTAGAGAAAGGATCATGAATTTGTTTCCCCAACTCGCTTGAACTAACTCAGGGTTTCTTGCATTGAGAGAGGCAGACTGATCCAGAAAAAAATATGCAGCATTTTCTGCACCATTCTATATGAGTATTCTAAACCATTCTATTACATGCTTTCCTGTCAGACTTTTTGGAGACCTGTTCCCCATTTGAAGATCACCTAGGTAATTTCAGTTTGTAAGTTTGCAGTTAGGTCATCCTTTTTTCTATCTCAAAGACAAATGAAGCAAAACCAAGCAACCATAGCAAGACCATGCAAGGAGTGATTTTTAAATAAGTGTGCTGTTTACAGAATCATTATGCTATTAATAGCAGAAGTGAGGACTTCCCTTGATTCCACAGTTATGAAAAAGTTAACCTATACATTTGCATCATCAGTTGTTTCTGCTAATTGCTTGTAAACACAATTGCTTGATCCACAGTATCATGTTCTGATTTTTTAAGCTCCTTCAAGATAATATAAGAAAAAACAGTAAAGCCTTGTTCCATTTTAAAAAATAATGAATATTAGTAGTTTTTTTATTCCTTGGAGACACTCTTTTCAGAGCAGCTTCAAAGACAACAGCCAAGTAAAGACTAATGTAAATGCATGCTAGAAATTTAATAAATTCCCTTAAAAACAGTGAGTTCAACAAAGCTTGTGAATATAATTGAAACTGTTAATATAATCAAGGCTGTAGATGGGCATTGCATTAGATGACAGTGCCTTGATCATTTGGAAAAAAATATTGCAGCAAGGTCTCTGTTTTTCCCATTTTTATGTGCTACTAAACTATATCTGTCAAGTGGACAAAAACATCTGATAGGTGTTCTTTTAAATAATTCAACTAAACTAGGTTTCTCAGATGCTGGTACTGAGCTTGAAACATTTCAGAATAGTTAAATTATTGCCTGGTAATAGGTTAGTATAAAGGTAATTTAAGAAGTATGCAAGAAAGGTAATTCTTGCTGTACTCTGATTTTCTGCAAGCTGTCTACTAGGTAGCGATCGGTTGCTGGAAGCTAATTTGGTTACTTGTATATGATATCTTTTGGTGATGTCCTAGCCTTTTCCTACCCAAATCAATTCTCTTCATCAGGGTACTTAGATGCCAGCTGAGGTAAGCCACTTTTTAACTCTGCAGCTCTCCTGCTAATGAAAATATCAGCAGTGAAGTACATGCCAGGGAAGTGGATGTGAGTTCTTCAGAAAGCATCTGCTACTTAACAGCTGGTCTATGCCTTCAAAGGCAGCAGCTACACGGAATGGCATATCCCTTTGCTGCTTATTTTGCATTTCTCAGTGTAACTCAGAGCGAGGGAGCAAGACAGCTCAATAACAACAATTATCTGAGATAAACAAGGCAGGGTGGAAGGAACTGTAGAAAAGGACACAGCAGACAAATTATTTTGTCGTGAGTTCATTCAATATGTTGCAACTTGATGCATTCGTTGTAAGGGATCGTACTAATGTGTCACTACCTAAACAGGCTGATGTCTGATGTGATCATGACTGACACTCATTTCAGTTAAAGCTTATGCTGTTTCTGGTGCTTGTCATAAAATCTGCTGTGCTGAATGCATTTCTGCCCTAAGCAAGATGTGAATGGCTCAAAATGGATCAAAGGTGGCACAACACGGTCCAGGGTAGATGAGATGCAAATGTATTTCATAAAACTCAGGCTTGCCTTTCCGAGGTAAATTTAGGCATTCTGTAAGTGGTAATGAAGGAAGAAGAGTTGTTTTGTGCTGTGGAGACCTCTACTTTATGCATGAGTTCTCTGCCTCATTCCTCAGGCAATTGCTCTTCTACGTGAGCTCTTAATCAGTGTATTCCAGGCCTTTCTTTTTGATGCTACTTACATGAAGAACCCCATCACACCTCCTAGTGAGATGAGTGTTCTTCTGTGTATGTCTTTTGTGTAGGAAAAAAATGTTTGAAAATTGTTTTGGATAAGCATTCTTTTTTTTTTTTTCCTTTAATACTTTCTTATGTCTTTTGTCAGATTTGTCAGCATTAGTAACAGGTAAAAGTTTCGTAGGGGAAATTTGCAGTAGCAGTTCTATGTATATTTTTACATCTGTTGTTATTCCTGGAGTTTTAGCAAAATGTAGAACAAACTTCCTTACCCTACTTTCTTTCTCAATGATTGCAAGCAAGGTGTTCTTTTGGATGTTTTGCCAGAGTAGGCAGATACTTGAAATAAGATAAAGTGATACAAAGTATCTGAAAAAAATCAGGTACTTTCCAAGGTGGAGGCATACAGTTTGAGGAGCAGCTGACTGGTTTTTTAGTAATGGAATGTTTGAAATTCTTGCTGTCCTGAGGGAAATGTTAAGAGAAAAATGCCCTTGCATGACCTTGGTGGCTATGTGTGGAAAGCTTGAAACCATAATAATGGCAGAAACTAGTGATAAACACTCTGGTCCAGCCACGCATGAGAAACAATTTTGTTAAATCCAGAAGTCTTATACAAGACTTTCTACTCTACCTTCTAGATGGTGGATACTGTGTTACATTTGCCAAAAGGGTGCTTCACAAATTTAAGTTGCATTTTGTTTATAGCGTGGCATTTGGGAAGTGTATCACAAACAGCAGGCCTTAATTTTCTTTGGAGGGAATTCATTCAGCATGGAGAATTTCACTGATGTGCTTTGTGTCCTGCAGATCCTAAAGGTCCATTTTGGTTCTGTAGGACGTGGGGGAAGCTCCTAGCAGCTTCTCAGAGAGCCACTCCTATAGCCCCCCCCACTACCAAAATCTTGCCACACAGACCCCATACATGTTGGAAAGTCAGTGATAAGAAAAGTGTAGAGTCTACTGGAAAACTGTCTGCATCTTGCTTTGTACTTGTAATATTTGTGTATATACATATAGGAGTTTTGCATCATAAGTATTCCACGTTAGATATCCTGTCATGTGTGACACTGTATTTGGACACTACCCAACTGGGAATTCCTTGGAAGTTGGAAGTAATGAGAAGCTAATGAATGGAAAAGGTTGGCAAATTAGGGAACCAACTGGGTTACAACAGTAGCTCAACCAAAATCCAAGAAAAGAATACTAAACTGGAAGGATTCTGCAAAGGGTAGGCTAAAGAAGTTTTGAGTAGCTCTTATGTTACACAAAATAGGATAAATCTGAGAGAAATGCTGTAATTAAACTGTAGTTAGTTGTGAGTCAGTACACACACTGGGGAATCACTTACTGCAAATCTTACGAGATGCAAAAAGCACTAGATAGCCTAGAAAGATGTTCTGAGATCAGTCATAAAAGGTTCCTAAAAGAGGGCAAAAAGGAAGATGTGAAACTGTGAGCTTGATTTGGCAACAGGTAGGTAAGTGCTGATCCAGGAATTAGTTTGAGGAAACCAAATTATCTTCGTGAATTGCAGCAGAAGTGTCTGTAAAAGTAGGAATCTAATCAGGGCCCTAATGCTTTGAGCACAGTTCCTGTGTTTAATCATTCTCAGTATTTTTTTTAATACTTGTGTTGTAATTAGAGTTTTCAGTTTTCTTACTTATATCAGTTACCTGTAACCTTGTCTGTACTGTCCCCTACTGAGAACAGTAGTCATTATGCTTCATAACAAGTATGAAAAATGCAAAGAATGAAAGGATGTTATCAACACTCTAAACTTTGTTTTGTGTATGTATGCCTTTTTAGAAGCTTCAATCTTGCCACGTTGAAGAAATGAATATTTGCGTTGTAGTCAAGTACTTACACTCTTGATACAGCACTTTTATTTTCTGCAGAAAGTTTATAGCTTATTATGACACAGAGTTAAAATGATTTCATGCAACTGAATTTATTTTTAAATCTGTGCTTTAAGAGAAAATATTTTTAATAATTCCTTCACAGTGGTATTTAAGGCAAATTATTAGACTTCAGTAATTATTCAGGGCTATTAGCATTGGTTTTGCAGGCCCAGAGTGTGCTGTGTCAGTTTCATGAGAAAGGACTTCTAAGAGAACCACTGGAAAATTACTTCTGCAAGATGCTCTCTAATGAGTGTAGTAGATAAATATGGCATGAAGAATTGATTTGATGAGCTGGGAGTCCCAGAGTTAAAGTGTTATCAGGATTGCTGATAGCCTAATCTGAGTTTGAGATACCCATTATCATAGGTTGTTTTTAGTCATTAATTCCCATCAGAGCTATTTAGCCACACTAAACTTCCATAATGGTGTTTTTTATTTGTAGCAATGATATTTTTGTTTTGATATATGTACCAGTGTCAGACCTTTTAATGATTTTTAAATTTTTTTTTAGTTGTGAGTGTACATTAGAGGCTTCAAAAATGCTAAGAATTCTGGATCACATTAAGTAAAATGCTTATCTTGCATATTTGGTGGGGCCAGTTAACATCTTTAGTTGCTTTGCTCTCCCTGGGCACTATGCTGCAACCCTGATTGTAACAGGGTGAGATGTGAATGGGGCACTGGGGTTATTGCAGGATGTGTACAAGCTGGCTAAGCTTACTTTAAAAAAAAAAAAGACTGTAAATTACAAAATTACACATTATGGAAAATTTTTATGCTTCCGAAGTTTTTCTTGCCAGAGTTTGGAAGAAAATAAGAATGAGAAAGGTATCTGAAAATAAAAAGTGAAAAGTAAGAAAAAGCGTGGTATGGAGTGTGTTTTAGGTTCTGCATTGTGTGTTTTCTTTTAAGGCACATTATTGCTTTTGGAAAAAAACCTGAGTATCTGCAGTTTGTGAAAGTGATTATATGCTCCTGTCTTCATTACAACGGTGTATTTAGCCAACGTTTTTTTTTTTTTTTTTGCATATTTAGAAGGCTGGTAATCTAATTGTAAAGCTAAAATACAGGAGATTTGCAGAATAGATGCAGAACTAAATTCTCCCTTCTATACCGCACTCTGACTTCCAGTGTACCATCAAACTATTTCCTGAACATGAGCTGCTTGATTTTTTTTAAACTTAAGTACAAGGAAAATAAAAATGGTTTGAAAACACTAATAAAAACTCCCAAACCTACCCATAGCGATAGAAAGGGTACTCAGATTTTTGTCATCTTTGTTTATCCTTTCTTTGACAGTGACTTGTTATCTTCCAATTATATGGAGATTCACTATGAAGATGGAAAACCAAAATTTTCTAAGGTATTGTGTTCTTGAATTGTTCTTTCTGAGGGAACAATGCCAATAAAATGTTAAAAAAAAAGAAAAAATGTTTTGCTAGATTTATAAACTTCAGAAGTGTTTTTCCGCACATAGAAGGTAACTGTGATCTCATCCTGTACAGGTATCTCAATACTACAAGAGGAATTGTACAAAAAAGAAAAGTTGTGTTTTGGGGAGAGGAGTAGGCATTTGTAGGTGGTAGTAGTGAAGATGATCCGTTACTGCCAGGACAGTTACATCATGTAAAGTGTAGGAGGTGGAGGGGTTGAAATCACAATCAGTTTAGTCTTCATTAACTATTTATGTGTCCTTAGCACAAAGTGCAAAGAGAAAGAATAACGGTAATGTAAGGCATTTAAACAAACCCAAAAGTCTTGCAGTGACTTTTGTTTGCAAGAATTATACAGTCGTGAAATAGAAAATGAAAGATTTAACTGAAACCTTAGCCTCTGGAGTTATTACAAAATCAGCATATTGCTAGACATCCGATTAATTTTGTTTGTCAGACTAGCTCCCAAATTGAGTTCAGTACCATAGGCTATTGATCCAGAGCCAGATTAAAGTTTTGCAAGGTAGTTCAGCCCTAAGGGAACCAGGTCAATCTTTTTGTTTGTTTATAGTAACAAATTGAGGACTGGAAGGTTCCTAGGAAGGTTATAAACAACATTTGCAGGGAATTACTTTTTTTGTATTTGGTAGAAATGCCAAAATATTTCTTGCAAACTTATTATGTGTGAATTATATCTGTATTTAGAGTAAAGGCAAGCAAGCATTCTGGTTGTATTGATGTCTTCGGAAAGTCTGGACTGTTTGTCCAAGTATTAGATGTCTGGTTTATATTTTACCCTTACTGTAGAGAATCTCAAATAAAATAATAAATGACAGATTAGGGCAGAATAAACCAATTCCATTGCAATGTAATTACTGAAATATGTTGTTTTGTTTTCTTCCACTGAAGAAGAAAAATAGTTTCATGTTACATAAAAAGGAAGTTGTTGCATTAAGACTCAGTATTCTGCAGAATAGGCAAAAATGCTAAATGATGCAAGCAAACAATTCCCTTTGGCATTTAGACAAACTCATGCAATTGTCAGCTGCAGCACTAGCATTGAGCACTGCGGTTGCTGAATCATGAATCTGACTGGAAAATTGTATTAGAACTTCAGACTCAGCAAATGGGCTACCTTTGCATGCTGCAGTAACTTGATCCAAACTTCCTAGGGGATGCTTTCTGAATTGCTTTATTTAGAAGCAATAATAGAGCTCCTGAGGTCACGTTAATCTGTAAAAGACTTCATTATAGAAAATAAAAAGACCCCAAAACCCCACACCATTTGTGTGGGAGGTCAAATAAGGACTGTATCCTGGTCTTTTGCAGTGTCTTGTAATACTTTTTATGCCTAAGTAAAGATTGTTTTGTTTCCTGATGGTGGATCTAGAGTGAGATCTCAATGAAAAGTACTGTATTTTCTAGAAAGAGGTAGTTAATTACAAAAATGACCGAAGAACAAACAGCAATTTCTTTACTCAGATGATCATCTTTAAAGAAAAAAATCCTGAAAAGCTTTGTGTGAGAAACATAATCAAATTTAGCTGTTAGAAAGATGCTTTATGCATTCTCACTGATGGAAGGGTAAACACAAAATTATTAATTTCTGTGGAGTACTTTGATTTAATTATACACAATAACGTGTAAGAAATTTAAATCAGAATCTGAATAACTTGTTAAATAAGATGCAAAGTGGAAATAATACTGTCATAGACAAAGAGCATTTACATTTTTTGTACCATCTTGAGTTATAATAATTGCATAAAGAATGGGTTCAATATGCATGTTGGAGTTCAGATGATGTGAAACAAGAATTAAAAATATTTTTGTGATGAATAGTAGATTTTTCAAACAATGGCTGAGAGACAACCACACTTCAGGGTTTTTAATAAAATTTTTTTGGGAATACCTTTTATTTTTAGTTTTCCTGAGCTTGTTGCAGATAGACAGTAAAAACGCATACATAAATGAGGTAAATGTGTATTGTTACTGTTAGATTTCTTTTGCATTGGTTTTAAGCAACAGACATTAAATCAGGATGATTTTGTGTGTGTGATTGTTTGTTTTTAAAAATTATTAGGGGGGAGAGCATTGTTACTACCATGGAAATATCAGAGGTGTGAAGGATTCCAAAGTTGCTCTTTCAACTTGTAATGGACTTCAGTAAGTACATGTTCTCATTTTTTAAACAAGGCTGTAACTAATTATTATTGACTATTATCTCTTAATATGGGAGGAACTGAAACACTACAGGCTCAAAGATTTTTTTATGTTTTGAGAATTTTCTTGGTATCATTGGAATTAGTGTTTTGATGCTGTCTCATGAA
>VWZV01005543.1:575876-589658 GCA_013397155.1 Irena cyanogastra | reverse complement strand
TTTCCATTCCTTCGTTACTTTCTATAAAATTCTGGGTTTTTACCTCTGTCTATTATCAAAGTTCCAGGTCTCAACAAAAAAAGATGGCAACTTATTGGCTCACCCAGATATCACTGACACTTCAATGATTATGTTCAACATTAGGAAAAAACCACCACAGTATTGCCCCTTAACAATTCTACCTTTCAGTAGGATAACTTTTGTTTTTACAGTGCTTTTTAAACCACTAATCTCTGATGCTACACTTTATCAGGTGATTTTTATATATTTAAGCATTGCCTGTCAATGATGTTTTCCTTAATTATTGCAAAAACAGAATTTCAATGTTATAATACTACTTTCACTATTTATTACCTCTTGAATATTTTTACTTTAATGATTCCTCTGATGTATTTTTCTATTTGATACTATGACATGTTTTAAATATTTTGATCCTCAGCTAAGCAGTCTGTATTTTTTCTCTATCCTCAAGCTCCTTCTCAACAAATGACACCATATGAGCCAGAGTATAGTCCCTCAGGATCTCTCAAGACACAAAAGACTATCACAGTCAGCATGGAAATTTTTGCAATTTAAATTTTCAGTTAATGTATAATTCCTTGGTGTTGATTTTGAGTCCTCTAACATTAAGCATGTTAGGTATATTTGAATTTCAAATGGTTGTGATACATTAATGCTTGACTTTTGACTCGCCATTCAAAACGGAAATAAATTTTTCTTTCTATTTTCTTATTCATGATAATGCTACCTTTTTGTAAGAATATTATTCTTACAAAAGATATTATGTTATCTTTTTGGAAGAATGCATTAAATACATCACTCCAAATTAATTAGAAAACTAGTATGAAACTAGAAAATAAACACAGTCTATGCAGTGTAAATACATGTTCTGCAGTGTGGGTTATTGTTTTAATTGTAATTGAATTTTTATGGAAGATATATTTGTGTCTCAAAAATGTTAACGTTAACAAATATAAACATATCACAATCTATAATAGAATGAATGTCCTATTATTTTCCCACCGATTTCTCACCCATTCACAGTCTAAAATCAAGAACATGCTGTGCCATTTTTTGAGTCTTTCACAACCTTGTAGATCACTCCTTTACAAACTTCTGTGTGCACGCACAACTTGAAACAAAACTGTGAATTCAGGGCTATGCGGGTGGATGTTCTCAATTTTTTTCATAGTTTTTTACCTGAATGTACAGGAAACTTAAAACAAATTGATACCAGTGCAGGAAAGTGAAGAAATGGCAAAGCAAGCCCCTAGGGACCAAAGGCAGAATGCTCATGAGAATGTGCTTGGTGTTTCCAGCTCCTGAGCCTACACTACTGTGCAGTAGTTCTTGCTGTGGTAGAGATAAAGTCCATGTGGAACTGGTCTAGGTGGAGAATAGAGAGTGTTACACCCATCAGGGAATAGGTAACTCCAAGACTGCAGTTATTGCAGACTATTCCCAGCAAGGCAGTACTCTGATGGCTCATTTTAGGTTGAAAGTATTTTTCAAGTAATCCTGATGTAGTCTCTCAAAAGCAATTTTGCGGAGGGTGTTTAGAAGCACACATTAAGGTTCCCAAAAATGTCCCTCAAAACCTTTTCCTGATGAATGCTCTTAACTCCTTGTGCGGAAGAATAACATTCTAAACATGACTTCCAGAAGCTGCCTCAAAATCAAGCTGATTTTCTATAAGCTAAGACAATCTGTTCATGAGAACTTGCTTTTTGAGTTTTAGTGTTTTCAGCTCTTTTCCATGCCCTCAATGAGATAACTAAGACTTACAGGGTTTTAACACATTAAACAGATTTATGCTATTTATTTGATGTCATTCTTTAGTAGATAGCAGGATTTTGAAAGTGGGAGATCTTTCATGTTGGATGAGAACTACATTACCATGACAGAGCAGTTCTTACTATCCACAGCTTCCTAAATCCTGGTTCCAGTAAGTGAGTAGCCACACCAGAAAAATACTGTGTTATCACCTTGGCCACATTCTGCAAAATAAGTTTTCTTTCAAAAANNCAAAATAAGTTTTCTTTCAAAAATTTAATTTATTAAAATTTATTATTTAAATCAGTAATAGAAGTGGTCTTCACTGTAACAGAGAGTATTAGTCTCCTCCTGTTAATAGCTTTGCCAAAGGAATAAGAAACCTTCTTCCCAGGACAGGTCACATCCACACAAGTTAAACACCTTTCTAGACACAGCCTGTCTGTACTTGCATATTTCTTAGCACAGTCTTCTAGGAATATAGTAAAGCAATGATCTGAATTCTCAAAGAACTTGTAAAAAGTTGCTGGATGACAGAAGGAAATCTGGTTGTGCGCTTAAACAAAGCACAATGTGCACAGCAAAGGTCAGAGCTTCTTAGAATAGTCTTGATTTCTTCAGACAGCAGGAGATGTCAGTATTTCTAAAACTTAAAGAAAAACTTTGTCAAAATCTCAGTTTCCTCACTGTTTCCTGATAACTTAGGTATCAGTTTTCCCATACTCTTCAAAGACAATATTTATTGCAAAGGCTTGCATCCTGTAAACTTAGTCCAAAATAACACCCCTGAATTATCAGCTGTGTAGTTCATAACTCAGGTTTAGTAGATGTGATCTGATGTAAATTTAGAATAGAATATTAAATCTAATGAGGAAATATCCCCTTGTGTCTGCAGAAGACTTTTGAAGACAGTGGAACACTAAGTAGTTTTGTGCCCTGGTGTGGCTGGTGAGCAACAACCACTCCTAGATGCTTGGAATTCTGCAGATATTTTTTTCTGCAACTTACAAAGGAAGAAGGAACATAAAAACACACATTCCTTTTTTGTGCCTCAGCTGCACATATATTCCACAGGCAGCCCAGTAAACTAGGAATGCAGCACACACAGAGACTGAAACAAAATCAAAATAAAATTTTGGTCCCAGTAGCTAATGCTTAAAATATCACTGTAAAATCACATGGAAGAAGGAAATCTGTCTGTACAGTCATTGGAAGGGAACTTGTTTGGGTTTTGTTTTCCCTCGAATGGCTTTGTCTGACCTGGAAAAGGTAAAAAGAAACTGCTCCAACCTTATCCTTAGAAAGCGTGGATCCAATTCCTGCCTGATTAAAACTTAGAGTAACTGCTTATTTTAGTTACAGCAAAATCAGACCATATGAATCACTGAAAGCTTGATTAATCAAGAAGTTTAATACATTTCATTGACAGGTTAGAAGGAAAAATGAGATTTCCGAAAGCAACTTATGTGGCAAAATGTCTTGTTTACACCTAGAATATGAGACAATGCTGCAATTGTTTTCTTCCTTACATTTTTTTCTGCTATAAAGGATAAATAATTGAAGCAAATACATGGAGCAAACACTTATACATCTTTATGCTGGCAAATTAGTTGAGATCACAAAGCATGACACAGGAATTTAGATTACAAAGTAACACAGGAATCTGTTGGAAGATATGGCTTTCCATTTGGAACAAAAGTATCGTAAGTGAAATTAATTATAGTACTAGTATGGATCATTTAAAAAAAATATTTTATCCACTATGAATTTCAATTTATATACAATTTTTGTCTTCAATATCTAGAACAGGAAATATCAGAATGCATTCACACATAAAGATTTCAAATGCTATACTTACAGCAATGCCCAATGCGCAGTTTCAGATTCAACTGTGGTTTCCTCCAGGCTAAGCTAATTCAAATGCTAAACTCTCTTGGTTGCTGTGAAAAAGCTTATGAAAACTGAAATGCAAACTTTAAAAAGTGCCAAAAAATGCCAGGCTGCAGCACAGACCTCTAAAAAATGATGGTTTCCATTTTCAATATGTTTCGGTTTTATTTCATATGAACCAAATTTAAAGCTGAAATTCCCTGCTTTAAGCATCATACACAGTCCGCCTATTTCTCATATTTGCTGAGCATTTGACCCATTCCCCTTTTTAAGCTTTGATGAATCTCTTGTGAGTCTAGGAGGTTGTAAATTGTATAATGTAGAAAGATCAGTTGCCAGTACCTTAGAAGTTCATTTTGAGTAAATTTTGGGCAGGAACAATACCTGGCGATCTCTTGCCGCCTATCAAATCCGCATGACAAGTCTCAAACTACAGTCACAGATCTCAGTAGCCTTGTGTTCTTCTGAGGTGGCCCATAGGAGTAGCTCAGCAATTGTTTGTGATGGCTTCATTATGGTTCATAAATATAGGCCATTCTTCCCTGTCTTCACCACAATGAGAATAGGAATGACCCTTCCTCTCTAGGATGGGAGTAAGACAAGTGTGACTCCCCATCAGGTCCTAACTACAGTCATGTGTCACTGCACATTTTATAGCAGATGCAGAGGGTTGACTGTAGACTGCATTTCAGAAAACTTAAGAATCTCCGATTCAGATTTCCTGACAAATGTTGGATTATTTAAATCTTTTGGACATTCAAGAGTAATTATTTTTTTCTATCTGTATATGCATTTTTCCGTGATCATCTTTGAGTCTTTAGTGTGTACCTGAAGTGCCTTTATAAACTATACTGGGTCTGCCCTCAGAAAACTGGGGGGAAAATATGCATTGTTATTTCAGCAGCTACTTTACTTTGATTTGGTATCTGCATCTCAGTCTACATTTTATATTCTTGAGAGATTTTGTGTGTTGGAGTTATTTCCAGATTTTATGCTTTCCTGTAACAACTATTGAATCTTTGCATGAAAAAGAAAAGCTTGGGTGATGTAAAAGCAACAACAGTCTTAGTACTTTTCTACTAAAAGAGGATATTTTTTATTTTATCCTGGGACAGTTCTGATTCAGTGAAGACATTAAGGAGACACCAAAGGCTAGCAAATACAGTGAAGAAGTTCTTTACGGAACATTAAACCAAACTTAATTATATCTGCAGGCATGGATTTCCCACTTATGTTCTTCTCTCAGTGTCTTGGTTCCAAAGAGCTCTGTATATTCAACAAGCAATAAATGGACTTCTTCTGGCACATATCTTCACAAAGATAGGAACTTTTTAAAATGTTTTTATTTTCTTAATGTTTATATTGACTTCAAGGACTTGAAATCATTAATGGAAACAACTGTCTCCTGTTGGTTTTACAGAGCCCTTTACCCCAGATGCCTGTCTGTGAAATGATTACAGTTGTAGTCCTTGGATCCCCTTTAGATCTGGGCCAACAGGCACCCTCCTACACAATTTGCAATAAAGGTAAAGGTCTGTATGGGTCAAGACTATTAGTAATGGATAGTTTGAATGTGGCTGACCTCCTAGAGATATTAAGATTTTAATAGAATAGAAAAAGTATCCTGTACTTGTTAAATATAGTGCCAAGGAGTGCTGTGTGAAGCATTCAATTTATTCTTACAGATATATCCAATTGTTTCCAGTTGCCTACAGAACCATGTTCAGGCATGTTTTGGATATCTCCAAGGATACAGACTCCACAAGGTCTCTGGGAAACTTTTGACAGTTTGCAACCACTTCAAGGTAAATTGTGTTTTCCTACACTTAAGTGGAATTTTCTGTTTCAGTGTGTACCCGTTGCCTCTTGTCCTGGTCTACTGGGAAGCACTGATAATAGACTTCACCCTCTTTTTTCCCTCCCTTCAAGTATTTATATGAGCTGATAAGATCTCTCCTGAGCCTTCAATTCTCCAGGCCCAGTTCTGTCAACCTCTCCTTATACAAAAGAAGCTCCGGCACATTGATCACATTTGTGGCTCGTCTCTAAACTTTCTCCAGTATGTCTAGGTCTCTCTTGTACTGGAGAGGGGACACAGTGCTCTGGGTGTGGCCTTAACAATTCAGAGAAGAAGTGCAGAACCATTTTCCTGCACTTGCTTTCACTAGACTTCCTAATACAGTTCAGGATACTGTAGACAAAATAAACGTTATTCAACTACATAATTTGAAGACATCAACTATTGCACTTGTTGTTACAGTTTATCTAATCACTGTTGTTTATAGGCTTTTTCAATCATGACTACAGATGATAGCTATGCAGACTGGAAAGGGACATTCTTTCCCAAGGGCTGCCTAACCAGCTACTGTGCTGGTCCTGCCTGTGTAATTCAGCGTGACTGTGACCAGTTTAGAGTCACTCTCTTGCTCCAAAGTTTTTTCCAAAGTTAAAACAGCAGTGATGTGTGACTTCTATGCCTATCACAGACATTAAAGAGGCAGGTCTTTGTAGATTTATGTTCCTTGTGAATGTGACACAAAAGCTTGTCTCAAGTGCTGCAGTTTGGCCTGGGTATGCCCAGCATTGGTCTCTGGATAAGAGATCAAGTTATGCTTCTGCAGCACAGCCTGTAACTCTTCAGCAACTGAATCTTTTAGACAGTTCAAGCAGTCTTGGCATGAGAATTAGATTTTAGAAAAGCCTACTGTGTCCTTGACGGGATGGATGTGGTATTTGCTTTTACAGTCACTCCTGAGAAAATAATTCCACCAATTTGACAGAAGTAGAATCCAGTTTGTGACTTAGTTATTGTAACCCAGCAGTTTGCATGAAGACCCTGCAAATCCTGCAAGCCTTAAGATACTGGCTTTTTTGAAGGCATTTTGTTTTGCTGAAAACTAAACAGCAAACTAGAGAAATTCCATGCTGTATTAGTTGATAGTGGAAACAAAAAATTAATTCAAAGTCAATTGTTTTGAAAAGAAACAGGCTCTGTGTTCAAGTCATGGTGATCAGTCTATAACTAATGTCCCAGCCAGTTTTGCAGGAGTTGGTTTGTTTTCATTTTGGAGTCAGCTATGTAAACAGTAATTCTTTATAACAGTATTTACTTGCTAGTGAGAAATACAGCCAGGTTAAACATTACATGTCTATCTTTTTTTAATGATTTCTCTTTGTTTTAGAATTTAATTTTGCTGGGCAAAGCTAATTTGAAAACACAATTCAGATGCCAGGGAAGAAAACATCTCAAAGGTTCTGTACTTGGAAAATGTATATTCTTTGTTATTAGCTCCAATAAAATTATCAGGCTGTGTTTTTGAGCTTGGCTTCTCAGAAAAACAAGTGCTTTTGATAGCTAAAAGATTAAGCTAAAATAGGTTTATAGAAAAGAAAATAAATCGGAATATTGTTGTTTTCTGCAACAGTGTTTTTAAAAAAACAAAAAGCTTGATTCAGAAGTTAAATATTCAGAACCAGTCATGGAATCACATAGGTTTTGAGCAGGTTCTTATTTTATAAGTTGTGAGTCTGAAAAGCCAAACTGGAATTTGGTTTTGGACATTGTACTTAACTACTGCTTCCAAAAATTAAATGGAAAACAAATTGTCTAAAATATCTATTTAAATAGGAAAGCAAGTTATAAACATTCCTTTCTTGATTACCATTTTTAACTTTGTACCACAGCTAAAAAGTATTGCTTGAATGGGTTAAAAAAATAATAATTGGTATTTGTGTAGGCAGATTGCAGTTTTGTTCCTTGAGATAATTTCCAGGTTAACTTTCTTCAAAGAGCATTTGCATTCCAAAGTCAATATTTTTGCTTGTACATTTCTTTAACAGTTTGCAAAAATGTCTAGACTTATATTTCAAATACCTTTCTTATGTTCCAGCTACATGAATAAGCACATTTTTTTTTGTTTAAAGCTAGCATTTTCTAGCAGATTAGGCATTTAGGAATGTTAAATCTTCCACATTGTCAGTAAATCTCTCATTCATAACTTTGTGCAACTGTAACAAAAACGAATAAGTGTAGCAAAAATATCTCATTAATTAAACATCGAGCTATTGCAAACAGGCAGAAGAGAAGCCACGCTAGGTCTGACTGTGTCACACAGGAGCAGGGCGTTCCTGCCGGCAGGATATCTGCTTTTCTGTTACATGGCCGAATTAGGGAGCCTGTTCTGCATCCCTAGCTCATGCAAGGAGCTGTGTTCCCACTCTCAGCTCCTGAGAAAGTGCCAGCACTGCTTTGTGGACTCTGCAAGGGCCTGCATGAGCCGCCTGGTGTGTGATGTGGCGTGCAGGGTGACGCTGGGGCAGCGATGACAGCAGGCGGCCCAGCGCGCACGGAGCGCTGCTGCGTGCTGGGGTCACACAGACCAGGCACAGCTGAGTGCCCCACATGCACACAGCCCACCAGGCCCTTCTGTGGGGCCTCCAGAACGAGCACAAGGCATTTTTGGAGTAAGATGTCACCAGAATTGAGGCAAAGTGGGCCACTTGCAAAAGTAAGTTATTCTTGGCATATTGCATCCTTCAGGCTCATTGTTATTCTGGACCCAAATGCGGAGGCTGACTGGCAGGAACAAGGATTAGGAGAGCTGCTAGCATGTATCTTTGGATTGAAGGGAGAAAGCCTGCACCCCGATTTTCTGGCTTCAGCCTTCTTGAAGAGGAGTTATAACAATGGGTTTTAAAGGCAGAGTCAGCATATATTTGTGATTAGCGTGGTGGCTCAATTAATTCACACTGATTGAAATAAATTGTCTAGTAAAGAAATAAGCAGTGCTGACATTGTAAGGAACTCTTTCACTTGAGTTTCTATTGTCATGACACTAGCCTAGCTAACATTCAGAAAAAAACATCCCAAAAACCCTGTGTGTTGTTATCAAAGACACAAGGCAACACAAAATGACCCTGACCAAACCCCCAAGGTCCACCATTTTAACTCACTGCCTGAATTCTTTCCAGGCCTTTTAATTTATACTCCTGTCTCCTTCTCCTCTTTCCACTTTTATTTTCCTTTTTACTCAGATAAAGGCAAGTGCCACTGCTCAGATTTTGCTCTGAATTGGTCTCCAAATCCTTATCATCATCTTCATCTTCCATAATATCTGGCCTTCCACAAGGAACAGTTCTTTTAAGAAATTTCACTTTGAATCTAACTCATTCTTATTCCTCACATCACACTCTGTCTAAATTGGTTTCCTCAGTCTGGTCTCCATTTATCTTTTTTCTGTCTTAGAGGCTATAAGCACTTCAGGGCAAGGAATGTATCGTATACCACATTTGTAAAATGATATGTGCATTTACAGCTGTCTATAAATGACCTTTTTGTAACAGAAGCAAAATCATTCAATCCCCAAACAGGCAAAAATCTTAAGTGCCCACATGAATTTTACTTGGGGTAAGTCAGACAAAGTCAATTGCCACTAGTATAGTAGTAGTAGTAGTAGTAGTAGTAGTAGTAGTAGTAGTAGTAGTAGTAGTGGTAGTAGTAGTAGTAGTAGTAACAATGGCTAAGTGAATTGATAGTTTATTAACACAGAAATTCTGAAATCAGTTCTGCAAAGTTAAAAAAAAACAGACAGCACTGCCTAATTTATGCAAAGTATAGCAAAAGAAGGAAATTATTCTGAACACACTGCTCTAGTAGGTCAAAGTAAAGTATTCCTCATCTGGATTTTAAAACTCTTGAATAAAATCAAGATCTCGGGGGACTCACTCTGTAAGGGAAATATCAGTTTTCATGAAGATTGTCTTCCAATTAAAATTTTACATACATACCTTTATGTTAAGGGACATATGGTCTAGTAAAAAATCCATCTTTTAAGATCAAAGTATCTTTCCAACCTGACTATGTACACACACACACACACACACACACACGTATCTCCACAGTTCGGGTTTTTTTTCCAAAATTTATTTATAGAAATTCTAGACTTGCCATTTGTTTTCTGAGGTTTCTGTGGTTATTGTTGTCAGAGGTGCCAATGCAGCAGTGAAGGGAAGGAACACATATCCCATGTTTTCTGTGCGGGCTTAAAAAATCCAGACTTCTGTAGATTTTTCAAGCATTGGTTACTTTACAATTTCCTTCCTCCTCTTCCATTTTCAGCCTTTGTCTAGATTGTATGCATGCCAGACATAATTTTCAACAAAGAAATATTGAAATAGGAAATACTTAACAGTATTCTCTTGATGTTGAGTCTGCAAATTCTGTCGTGCAAATCTTACACTCCAAAGATTTGCTCAAGCAGTAGGAGCCAGAAGGGAGGACAGAAATACTACAGGCTGGAAGCTGAACCTACACCATTCACTTTTTGTATGAGGACCGTGACAACGTTACATGCAAAAAAAAAGTCAGCCTTGAGGAGCTACAAGACTCAGGAAACCAACCTAAATGAGAACAGCAGTTGTCTGATGTGCGAAACTGGAACAAAGAAACATGGAAAAAAATTCAGTAGCTCATTGCCAGAAGGAATTGTCAAATCCTGGCCATGAGAAAAGACTAATGTCTGAATCAAAAGAAACAACAAGGGTCTAATTCCTTCTGACATAAAACTGTGTGCTGTCCTAGACTGATTCCTCAGTATCCCTGGGCTATAAGACTTAGCCTTACTTTCATGGAAAGGAGAATGAGGTTTTCTTATTTGTAAAATCAGAGAGAAACATACGAAGAGAAATACTCTAATGTCTCTATTGCTTATAAAAGGTCATGCTTATCCCCATATAGATTTACTGAGGATTACTGTTTTCCCATTTGCTAATTTTACCTTTTCTTAAAGTATTTTTAGATAGGGTTCTGCTGACACTCATTTTAAAACACAATTATTATGAGGAATATAACAAACATTTTCAAATCTTACTTTATGCCATCATTGGCTCAGGTTCTCCAGGGATCTTGGTGCAGAATGGGCTGTTCAATCTGAGCTCAGGAGAATTTCTGGAGGCTGAAAGGCTGCCTGTGGGAACATGTGTACATGAGCAGACCTGACCAACACTCGCAGCTGTTTCTTGTGTAATAATGCAATGAATGAAAAAGAAGACATTTTTTCCACTTTTTAAAATGCCAATTCTACTATATAAATTATAAAGGCTGCAAAGGAAGCCTATCTTTGTGTTTCATATCAGAAGTTTAAAGTGCAATCACAAAAGATTGAGGTATTTGTAGTTTGGGGGATTAGGATTAAAACTGGGAAACTGTCTGGCCTTGAAATTAGGTTTTGATGATTGTTCAGATCTTTATAGTACTGAGAGGATAAATAATATCTGACATTGGTGGGATCGTCCATTATTCTCACTGTTTCACCTTTTGATTTTTATTTTTAAAGTTCTTTGATAGAAAGAGAGGCAAATTTTGTTTGGTATGAATCAATTAGCTAGTCTTTATCATCTGGAAATCAAAAATGCCCTGCTTGTATTTTACAGCAGAAAAATACTGTATAAGGCTCATTAAACTACTATGAACTTTTCTCCACCATTCCTTGAAGAATGAGAGGACTGAAAAATTACTTGTCAATTTTTTTTCTGGTACTGGTCTGTGGATCAATATATGAAATTGTGGACATCAGACAAACTTACATTGCCAATTCCTGATTAAATGTTTGATTTAGATTATTCTATTTATTAATTTATTTTTTCCTGGTCTCACAGTGCTCTTGGACAATGTTTTACTGTGTGTTCAGGCAGATGTCAATTATAAAGCTCAGCTTCAGCAGCATTATTGTGGAGGTGACAAAGGAGGAAAGCAATAACATAAATACATTTGCAAGGGCTCAGACACCTACACCAAGCTCAGCATCCTGTCTGTGATACAGGCCAGTAACAGAAGCCCAGAGGAAGGTATGAGCAGGACAAGGATGTGCTGAACCAGAGAGTGCTGCTGATCCTTGAAGTAATATTTTTGAAGCAAGGGGGTATCTTGGAATGTTGTAGACATCAACAGATTTCTCTTCAATACATTTCTCTAGTTGCTTTACAATTTTACAAGCAAAGTGTTCCACAGATGGGAAAAAAAAAATCCTTTTTGTTTGTTGGGAAGCTTCTATTTCCTGCTTTCATTTCATGCTTCCCAGTCTATGCTATGAGGTAAGGCAGAGAACTGCCCCAAGATTAAGCCCTAAGACTTCTCTTTTGTAATAATAGCTCTGACTCATGGGAATTAGAAAAAGGCAATGGTAAAAATTGCATTTATTATTTATTAGGAGCCAGATCCAAAACCCACTGAAGGAATTTCAGTGGTGAACTTATCTTTCCTGGTGATACCTCATTTAATCCAAGATTTACCTTCTCATGGCTGTGTTACATCATTGACTGTAAATGTTTGGAAAAGATAAGTCTGAACTCCACTTCTTGGTAATTGAGGGAAAGAGATGAGAACCAGACACGGCTTCAGCTAGTGGTCTCTGTCTGTGATAGGACACATCCACACCACAGAGAAGAGAATAATAAATTAGCCTGCTTCTTGGCAATTTTTTCTACATTTTCTTTTATTTCATTGATTTTTACCCCTACGCTCCTCTGATATCACTATATTAATACATATTTGGCAGTACAAAACAAACCTAAATTTCTGAAGGCCAAAAGCCTTTGAGAGATATGTATAAGCAGAACTCACTCTTCTGAGGTGTTTTCAGTAGAATAATGCATTTAATCTGCAACAAGAAATTACTCCTATTCATTGTTGTGTTTACTGCACAAAAGTGTCTTAGACTACACAAAGGTTTGATGGTTTTTTGACATTTTTTGACAAGAGAATTTTATCTACTAAAATCAAGTTTAATAATATATCCTAGAATTATATTTCCCTCTACAGCACACTGATGTCTCATTGTCATAACATCTGATGCATCTGGACCTTTCTTCTCTTATGTGGTTTCTACTGGAGAACATCCTAGTTTATAGCATAAATTCTTGTTTGTAAGCTTAAATGCATGACCTTGAATTTGTGTTCTTGAATTGCTTATTATTATTATTATTATTATTATCCTTACAGCATTCAGCACACAAAGCAATTAAGTCAAAACAAAACAAAGTAAAACTGTGAGTAATGGACCAAATGAAATGTGGCATCCAGAATTTCTCTGCTGTATGGATTCCCTGATGTCTTATTAGGTTCTTATCAATGCTATTAATTGGTCCTGTCTTGTTCTATGTAGCTGCCTCTTTCCACAATGCCAATTGCAAGCCTTGAATATCTAACCCCTCAAACCCTTCCTGCAATAGAATTCCATCTGATCACTTAATTCCAGACAGACTTGTTCAAAAATGCATCAGGCAGACTATGAGTTTTATTTCATTAGGAAAATTAACAGAAATGTGATAAGCAGGCAGCAATAAGAGCTCTTTTGGACTATAAGAACCAGAGAGAGTTTGAATTTATGAAGCAATCCATTAAATAAGTTTCTCACTGCATTACTGTCTAGTCCTTCTTCAAAGCTAGTTTAAAATGTCTGAATCTATAGATCTTCCATTACTTCCCTTGATATACTGATCCTTGACATAATATATCTCACTGATAGGAATTTACTCCATCTTAATTTCATCAAATTATTCATAGTTATATTCCCCTGTGCTGCCATAAATAATTTTTCTTCATCCTTGGGGTGAAATGTCAGCCCCTCAGAAATGATAAGAGTTTTGCTGTTGTGAGGCCAGAATTTCACCTTTGGTTTTGCATGCTTGAGATACTTTAGAATGTTATAATAAGTTATCATTTATGTAGGCCATAAATATATATCTGTTTTAATCAATCACTGGAGAGAGCTTACAAGAGATATGAAGATTGAAATATGAAGTCAGAGTACCTCATTGGAAAGGCAAAAGTATTCATCTAATAAACTGTCATACATGATTAAACAGGTTAGAAAAGAAAGACCACCTGGCAGGCAGAGGGTAAGAAAATGCTGAATATTGATTGAAAAATATGTGTATCAGAGAAGAATTATCTCTTGGAACATGAAATCTTTCCCTTTGTTTGAAATATCTTTGTCCTTCTATGGGAAGCTTGTAGAGTAGGAGGAAAAAGAAAGGAGAAGAAAATGTGGGAAGGGAAGGGAAGTTCCGGGAAGTTCCGGGAAGGGAAGGGAAGGGAAGGGAAGGGAAGGGAAGGGAAGG
>VWZV01005543.1:431482-575804 GCA_013397155.1 Irena cyanogastra | reverse complement strand
ACTCTTTAGAAAATTTTTAAAAATTTAATAAAGGATAAAAAAGGACAAATATCCAGCACCAGAGTGCTTTGAAGTAATTTCCCTGAATTCCTTTCCACATCTTTCTCCAAGTGTTAGGACACATGAGTATTATTCTACCACCTTTTCCTTCTCTCTTCTCCCTATCACAACATTTATAATATTAAAATAATATAACAATAATTATTGCTACAGCACAAAATAATACTGTGGTACATGAAGTGGAAAATATAATGTGGAAAACAAATAAAAAGTTGGCTGTTATAATTTCTTGTATATGATTTTCTCATTTTTATTTTTCAGATTTCTCTTTTGACATTTCTGATATTGTTGAATTTTGTCAACAACTTTCTGACAGTGTTGGCTTCATTTTATTAGCCTTTTACTGTTGTACAGAAAAGTAGGATCTAGGTAGAGCAATATAAATTGAAAAATCTAAGGCATGGTTTTTATGCAGCACCCTTTTACAGCACTTCCAATTTATTGATGAGAACATTATTAAGACTGCCAAGGAAGTCTTACAAAAGTAAATGCTTCTGCACTGAAGTCCCTAAAATTATGGACTGAATGATCCATAATTTTTTTTTTTTTTGTATTTTATATTGTTTTCTTTCTCATTTCCTCCACTACAGAAACAACTATCATAGTGATAGACAGCACAGATGAATATCGTATTCACATCTGACACTGGAAGACTTTCCTTCAGGATAATGATGGCGTGACATCAAAGAAAGAGTGTTTCAGCAGAATGATGGAGTGTTTTACCTCTAAAAGAGATGGAATTAAACTGCAATACAAAAGATCCATGATGTCATTTTGTTTTCATTTTGCAGCAGAAACCTGCACAGGATATTTATCAGGATATTTATATAACATGCTGTTTTGATTACTTCACTCTACGTGAGTATTTCCAAATTCTTCTAAGACTCGTGTACACCAGGTATATCTTTGGCTGAGTAAAAGCTGTCTGGAAGACAGAGCCCAAAGGGTGGTGGTGAAAGGAGTTACAATTGAAAGGAGTTACAATTAAAAGGAGTTTCACTTGGCAGCTGGTCACAGGTGGAGCTCCCTGGAGCTCAGCACTGGGGCCAGTTGTCTCTAATATCAATGGACTGGAAGAGGGGTTTGAGGCCACCCTTGGTCAGTTTGCAGATGACATCAAGTTGGATGGCAGTGTCAATCTGCTGGAGGGTAGGAAGGCTCTGCAGAAGAATCTGGACAAGCTGAATCGATGATCTGAGGCCAATTGTAAGAGGTTCAACGAGGCCAGGTGCCGAGTCCTGTACTTGGGTCACAACAACCCCCTGCAGCACTACAGCCTTGGAGCAGAGTGGCTGGAAAACTGCCCAGTGGAAAAGCACCTGGAGGTGCTGGTCAACAGCAGCTGAACATGAGCCAGCTGTGCCCAGGTGGCCAAGCAGGCCAAGGGCAACCTGGCTTGTGTCAGAAATAGCGTGGCAAGTAGGCGTGATCGTTCCTGTACTCAGCACTGGTGAGGCCAGAACCTGAGTCCTGTGGTTTTAGGCCACTCATTACAAAAAAAAGCCCAAAACACTGAAGTGCTGTAGTGTGTCTAGAAAAGAGCAATAAAACTGGTAAAGGGTCTGGAGCATAACTCTTATGAGGAGCAGCTGAGGAAACTGGGATTGTTTAGCCTGGAGAAACGGAGGCTCAGGAGAGACCTTACTACTCTCTACAAATGCCTGGAAGGAGGTCATAATGAGGTGGATGTTAACCTTTGCTCATAAGGTACAAGCAATCAAACATGGGGAAACAGCTTTAAGTTGTTCCAAGGAAGCTTTAGATGGGATATTAGGGAAAAATTCTTCACTGTAAGGATTGTCAAACCTTGGAAAAGGCCCAGAGAGGTGGTTGAGTCAGTCTTCCTGGAACTATTTTAAAGACATGTAGATGTGCCACCTAGGGACATGGTTTAGTGTTTAATAGTTGGACTACAGAGGACCTTGGAGGTCTTTTCCAAACTAAATGATTCTGTGATCCTAATCTCCATTTTTGGACTGCTTCCCAGTTGCAAAATTATTTATTGTTGAAAACATTTGACAGAAAAAGGCTAAATATGCCATCATTCAATACTAAATGCTAAATTCATCATTCAATACTAAATACTAAACAACCAAAGTTACACCAACCTTCTTAAGTTAGCCAGCCATTCTAGAGCTACTGCCAACCCTATTCATCCTGAAAATGGATACAGATGAAACTGACGCATAGTTTTCATTCTATGCTCTGCATTAGTCACCTTTTCATATCCCTATGTACAGAAATTACTTTTTGAAAGGTGCAGGCATTATAATAGATGACTGAATTGTTCAGACAGTCATTGTCTTAGGAAGCCAAGCCCATCTAGTTTGCATTTTGTGTGGGGGCATTTTAAAATTCTGGTCACTGTGTGAAGTTTCAGGTCCATGATTCTGATTGTCATAATTTTACAAGAGATACATATTTTTACAGCTAAATCCTTGCAAATTTACCCTGAGATCTTAAATTCAGGCTATTTATACTCCATATCCTTTTATCACACTTACGCTTGCTGTGTGAAGGTTATTTTGAGTACTGGCTGAAAATGCCAGCCTGAGGTCAGTGCTCATCTCCCTGCTCAGCCACACTCTGAGAGACTTGTCACTGCTGGGTAAGGACATCTAGAAGTGTCCACTCTGAAAAGAATGGTGGTGTTCATAGAATCATATAATCATAGAATGGCTTGGCTTGGAAGGGACCTTAAAGATCATCCAGTTCCAATCCCCCTGCCACGTTTAGGGACATCTTCCACTGGAGCAGGTTGCTCAGAGCTCTGTCCAGGGTGGCCTTGAACAGTTCCAGGGATAGGGCATCAACAAGTTCTCTGGGCAACCTGTTTCAGTGCTTCACCAACCTCAAACTGAAGAACTTTTTCCTAATATCTAATCTAAATCTACTTTCAGTTTGAAGTCATTTTCCCTTGCCCTGTCACTACAAGCTCTTGTAAAACATCCCTCTCCATCTTTCTTGTAGGCCCCCATTAGGTTACTGAAAGGCCACAATTAGATCAGCCAAAGACTTCTCTTTTCCATACTTAACAAACCAAATTCTTTCAGCTGTCCCTCACAGGAATGGTTCTCCATCCCTTTAGTCAACTTGGTGTCCCTCCTCTGGACCTGCTCCTACAGATCATGTCAATGTCCTTCCTGTGCTGGGGAGCCAAGAGGTGGATGCAGCACTGCAGGTGGGGTCTCACCAGAGCAGAGTAGAGGGAAAAATCCTCTCCCTCACCCTGCTGGCTGTGCTGCATTTGATGCAGCCAGGATGCGTTTGGCTTCCTGAGCTGTGAGTGCAAATGGCTGGGTCATGTTCAGCCTCTTGTCCATTCACCCCCAAGTCCTTCTCGGCACAGCTGTTCTCAAAGCTCTGGGGCCAGTTTCTCAAGCTTATCCAGGTCCCTCTGGATGGCATCCCGTCCCTCAGGTGTGACAACCTCCCCACTCAGCTTGGTGTCATGTGGAAATTTGCTGAGGGTGCACTTGATCCTCTTATCTACATCATTAATGAAGATACTAAATAACACTGGTCCCAACCCAGACCCCTGAGGGACACCACTCATCTCTGATGTGCAGTGAGACTCTGAGTGATTGATCGCTACCCTCTGGATGTGACCCTGCAACCAATTCCTCATCCACCCTACAGAACATCAATGGAATCCATCTCTCTCCAATTCAGAGAGCAGGATGTTGATGGGTATTGTTTCAAGGGCTCTACAGAAGTCCAGATAAATGACATCTGTCACTTTCCTTGCTCAGCAATGTAGTCACTCCACCATAGAAGGCCTCCAGATTGGTCAGGCAGGACTTGTCCTTGTTGAAACTGTACTGGTTGTCTCAAATCACCTTTGAGTTCTCCCTGTGCCTAGCACAGTTTCTAGGAGGATCTGTTCCATGATCCTCCCAGGCACAGAGGTGAGGCTGACAGGTCTGCTGTTCCCAGGGCCCTCCTTTCTACCCTTTTTTAGAGATGGGTTCAATGTTTCCCTTTTTCCAATCACCTTGGACTTTACTTGACTGCCATGACTTTTCAAATATCATGGAGAGTGTCTTGGCAACTACATCAACCAAATCCCTCAGGACTGGGGCATTCATTTGAAAAGAAAAAGGCTATGTCTATTTCTTCCTCCAAGCAATGACTCTAAATTTTTAACCAATTTCAGGGAACCTTTTCATTTATAGATGAAGTTAAAATACTCAGCACTTCAGGTTAGCCAATTTTGTACAGGTATCCTAAAGAAAAGTATTAAAAAATTTAAAATAAATCTTATTTTAAGTTCCATTGGTATTTCAATTTGACTATACTCCAGTACTCTGCATAAGTTTTTGCTCTCCCAATGTTACAAGTCCCAACATTACGTCCAACCTAATGTTCATGTTGCAAATTTCATTATCCCTCTAGCCACAAAAATTTAATCTCAGAAACATCAATAGGAAATGAAAGAGAATTTAAAAGAGATTAAAAAATTATCATTAATCTTCAAAGTATTAAAATTTTGCTCAGGTAGAAAATATATTTTTTTTTAATCTCCTGATCTCCTGGAGACACACTGAATATTGGTTAGCATTCCAAAGAATTTTTTTCTTTTTTTTTTTACCTCACTATATCTACAGCAGCAGCCATTAGGCATCCTGTAAAGAATTAAATCTGAAGCCACAAGAAATATTTCCAAAGACTTAGCAGAAGCTCTCTCAATGCCATTCTACCTAAGAGTTTCTTATTAGAAATTATGAAAATTCAGTTCAAAATAAAGTTTTCCATGATGAGATGAGATTTTCATAACTGAAATATTTGGCAAAAACTATTTTAAAGTTAAAATATAGACAAATAAATGCATCATAAAATTTCATTGCATTTCTGCACAATTTTTTTCATAAATGTAATAGAAATAGATTACTAAAAAATGAAGAAGGATGAATCAGATTAAAATAAAAATACACCAAAGAAATAGGATTTGTTCCGGGTTCTATTGAACCAGGCCCCTTTCAAATATCATTCAAAATGAAAAAAGGCAAAAACATAATCAAAAGTTACTTAATATTTCATGATTTTAAGACTTAAGTTAACATTAGGAATTAAAATGAAAACTACGCATCAGCGATGTAGGTCAAAATATTTTGTGATGGAAGGAAAAAACATGAGGAAATTCATCTGCAAAATTAATTGTGTAGAATATTCCTACATAAAAAAATGTTGTGAGTCAATTTGAATGAAGTAAAAAAGAAAACACTGCAAGATCTTAAGACTTATTCCTTATGCTGTCTTCCCAGAATATTTGATGTGTCATTCATTTTCTTAGCCATGGCCATTGCCAAACATACCTGCAGCTGGCTTGGTCAACACAGTTTGTCTCCAAGCTATGTCATTGTTTACTATCCTGTCAAAAGGCTCTGGAAGGCACAGCTATCATTTTTACAGTAAAATGTGTGGTTAAATAAACTTGTATTTCTTTCTGCAATCAAAGGTTAGAAAATCAAACTTCCAACATTTTTTACCATTTTTACCATATTTTGATTTCTATTTCATTTTGAAAGTTAGATATGCAAGTTTTAATAAAAAATATTGAGGAAAATATTTTACTGTTGTTTTGATATATCATTTGTCATCAGAGATTTTGCCAGAACTTTTTCTCAGCCTAATTTTTCAGGTTGCATATAAATATACTGCATTTTTCTTCCCATTCCCTCTTGTAAAAGACACTGTTAATAGATGATGTCACTGAACAGAAGGAAACCAAAAATATTTTTAGTCAAAACTGCTGCAGAATCAGTTCTACATAAGGGAAGTAAAACTTGTTTTGAACAAAATCTTCAGAAATCTTCAAAATCTTTTAATGAATTGAAAGCAATTTTTAATTGAGCCCTTTATGCCAGACTTCCCTTACTCTGTTGAAACACATATTATTGTTCTCATCTATCTCACATCAACAAGAGATAAGGATGGAGTTTGCCTACAGGACCTTGCTGTAGTTCTTATCTAACACATCAAAAGCATCAAATGACAATGCACAGAAATGTGCATTTAGTTTTGTAAAATTATGCCAATAAATGCCTGTTGTACTACACTTTGATAGGCAAAAAAAGCCTGAAACCTCTTCATGAAATCTTGACATAGTCAATCAGCATCATGATATTAGCATGTAGGGAAAAATTAACTTAAATTTTCATGAGATTTGGAGCTACTCATCTTCATCACCACTCCCTGGCAATACAATTTCAGATACAACTTGTCTAAATCTGTCGTGTGGTTTTATGTTTCATAGTGTTTTACCAGGCACGCAACTGACTGGCTGAATTAACTCCTTTTTTTCAGTATATTTCTCAATGGACAGTGGGATCAGAGATCATTCACTCTGTGACTATTGGCGACAAGGTACAATGCAAGAGGCTTTCTTATGCAAGGATGAAACTGAATATAATTACAGAGGATAAGGTTTTGCAACCAAGAGATGATGTGAGTCAGAAGCATATGGAAAATATGCCACCTTTAGGTACACTTGAGAGTAAGAGGGGGCTGCAGGAAGTGGTTTAAGTGATTGCAGGCAGTATTGTGTTCTTTGAATCATTAATGAATCTGTGGTTTTCTGCAGTATTGGACATACATGACCTGCACTTGTGTTTCTGCATCTGAGAGCACTTTTTGTCATAGCCAGGGGAAAACAATTATTAAGGATCAATACAGGAGTGTCTAATCTTTCAGATACATGTGTTAATCACTAAGAAGAAGTTGTTTGTATTACCCTTTCACTGGATTTGCTGCCAAGGCCATATTTCACTCTCCCTGTCAGGACTGTTCTTCAGGAACAGTATCAGGAACAGTTTCTCTTCCTAAACCTTGCTTTCCCTCTAGTGTGTGCAGGGCTGCAAAGTGCTTGCATGGTAGCAACAATTTGTCTCCTTGTTCTTAGATCCTACTTATCCTGTCATGCACTCAGCAGAGATTTCTGCTGCTGCACCTTATAGCCGTGAAAGATTTGCATTTGACCTGGCAGCCATAACGCGTCTTTCTGTCTTGGTTCGAAAGGACATCTGTCTGCTGAGGAGGGCAGGAGCCTCTCTTGAAATGGAAAATGTAAACCGTCTCCCTCTGAATTATTATAATTTTGAAATTAAGGGGCTCTCCGGCAAAGATACGGGAGCAGTAATAACAATTTTATTTTTATTAGGAAAAATAAAAATGCAGTAATACAAAACCACACTGACAGAGTCAGAATACAACTTGACACCCTGTGGGTCAGGGTGTTGATAGCAGTCCAATTAAATGGTGGCTGCAGTCCTCCTGGAGTGACAAACACGGTTCTGTTAAAATAGTGATCCTGTGGAAGGGTGTGGTTTTCCTCTGAAAGTCCAGTGGTGGGCCTGGTCTCCCTCTGGAAAGCCAGTGGGAAAGAAAGTTGCGCCTCTGGGAATTCAGTGAGAAAAGGCTGCCGGTAGTGTTCCAAGTCTCAGATTATATCCAGGTGGGAACGCTTGGCTTCACTCCCTGGGTGGAGCATCTCACAATGGGATGATGTAATTTTATCAGTCATGCAGTGACACCCAATGACCCATTAACAGAAGATATTTCCTGGAAGGAGGAGGCGTCATGGAAGAGATAAAGAAAATTGCCCCACCCACCTGGTTTTAACAGAAGATAACTACCCCACTTCTAACAGATGGCAATGGAATACACACCCCCATTTGCAACCTAAGACACCCTCCTCTGCCTTTTGGGCTGCAAAAGGGCAAGGATGGCAATGAGCAGGTCTGCAGGTGAGGAGTCAGTGCTAGCAGAAATCATCCTTAGCAACTCTAGAGACATGCCCTAGCAACTTTAGAGACAACCCTGCACATCGAAGAGTTTTCCTCCACCATCCCAGGCCTCAGCCCCTTATTCCTGGTATAACCCCACACACCTCTCATTGTGCCAGCTATCACAGCTCATTGCCTGCTGACACCATGATCCTGTCCACAAGGTGTCTTTCTGTAAACACCAGAGACCACATACTGAAACTGTTTCTTTGATTTTTAAGACAGTTTCCATAGGCACTAAGACCTTCTGCTGTTTAGGGTGTGGTACAAGGTGGGGACACAAGCTGAAGTTCACCCTTGTTTTTGTTGAAAAGATAAAAATGGTTATGGTAGAACTGAGGCAAAGCTACAACAAAATGTAGGAGTTGTGCACACTTATGCTACAGATGTGACATTATTTTCCATGTGTTATGTATCTTTATGCATCAGAGTGTTATTTGGAATTGCCACTTGAGACAGACTTTACAGGGAAAAAGATAGTACTCTATTTTTTACCCCAGCTCCCTCAAATTATTATTCTAATTCTATATTTATTTTTCATAAGCTGAGGCAAGAGTGAGATCTGCTGTAAGAACATAGGAGAACATATCTCTCTTATAAGGAATGGAATGCTTTATGGAAATACTAATCCTTGCTAGCTCAAAGGGAGAGTTAGGAGGCAGGAACCAGCCCTACATAAAACAGGCTACAGAGGCCTGGCTGTGTAGAGTTGAAAGAAACTATCCCAGGAGAAAGAAAGTCATGAAATGCCTAAATGTTGACTAGTAAAAAGAGGAAACCAACAGGAATGAGGGTCCCAGGGAAGGACTCTGAGGCATGAACCTGAATTACTTTGTGAGTGTTGATATCACAGCACTTGCCCTTTATTCATAACACTGTAGATTTAGCTCCTCCCTAGGATACAGTATTTTTCCATGCAGTTTATTTTTTTTAAGATTCCATAGTCCCCCCTCTAGTGTGAGAGGCAATGAGTGGAACTATTTTACAGGATTACCATGCCCAGTTAAACAGTTCTTGGTTTTCAATTTACTGGCTGTTCTTCTGAGAGGTGTAAAGCAGTACCTCTGTATTAGATCCTGAAAGGCCCTCTGGTTGATAGCATATAAATGCAAAATGCTATATTATTTTAAAGCATGTTAAGACTGTAACCCAGAAGGATGAATACATTTTTGGTTTTTATTTTCAGTGGAAAAGAAACTGAAGCTGAAAATAAAATATAGTTCCTGGATAGCCAGCCTACTGTACACAGAGGATGGGGAAACTAAATGAAACCCATTCACAGTAGGTTAAAGTTGGCCACAGGAGCAGCTGACATTGGAACTTTACTAGAGAGACCAGGTTGTTGTGAGTTTATTGACGGCTTCATGAACAGCAGAAACAAACAGAGCACTGGGTTTTAATTTTAAGGTATATTTGTACCCTACTGAACTAAAGAACCCAATGATGTCTGTCTCTAGTAACTGGCACCTGGTCTGTTTTTTTAAACAAAAACTGCTAAAAGCTGATTCAGCACCGAGGAGGTGTACTATACAGCATGCATGTTGTCCTCATTTAAGCTATCAAAAAGCACTACTTTCAAGGGTGCATATAATCTTATTTATACCTATTTTCATTGCATTTCAAATAACTCAGCTTTGAAAGTAAGAGGTCCTCTCCTACGATGGCAGTCTAAAGATAGACCGGTTGAATTCTCCAGCTTCCCTAGCACTGTACCCCTGCAAAGAGATAGCACAGCTGTGGTGAGGACTTGGTGCACGGTTATAGCATTTCTAAACCATAATAAAGCAGAGAGTGAGTGTTGAGAGCTCACTGTCTGTGTCAGACAGATACCTGTAATCCACAAATGTTAATTATTTTTTTTTCCTGAAAGTACTACCCTTCCTTGGTTACCACAAGGAGTCAGGATGAGGGCTTCCAAGCAAGAGCCTGGCAGGACTTCGAAGTAAATTGAAGTAAATCTCCTATTCAAATGTTTACACAATTCAGATTGATTTGAATCTTTAATTTGAAACGTGTTTATTAAGTAGCTGGTCTCTTGTTGTTTCTCATGCTATTTAATTCCAAACTTGCTGCTTTTGGGTGCTAGGCAGCTAAGTGATCCATACAAGGGTAGCTTGTTTCATGCAAGTTCTTTGTGGATTTGTTTTCTCCTACAGACAAGTCACAAAACATGAAGGCTTCACAGCAGGGTCTTCCTCCTGCCCTGGACATATGACCTACAGCAGAGCTCATTTGAGTAGTGCTTGGATGCCTGGTAAATCCATGCCTGAGCAGCTGTGCTTCACTGGGGACAACAGGTGATGATCCCCCCTGATCATTCACCACCTCTGTCCTGTCACCAAGCCTAGTCCCAGAGGACAGATCTCCATGGCTCAAAGACACATGCCTGCCTATTCCCACAGTGGCTGTCCTTGTCTTCACCCACAGAATGCAACTGCATCAGTTGTGATGCATTTCTTTGCTTGAGAAGAGATGACTCTCCCTTTTAAGCAAACCTTTTAGGTGGCAACTTCAGGCTATTTGGTTTAATTGGGTTTTGTAACTCAAAGGAATGATAAGAGTACTTACAAGTTTATAAGCATAAATAAGCCATGGATAGTTAGCAGGAGTCAGTACAAGCTGTATTCAAAAACAAATGGCAATGACACAAGCAAAATTTATTTTTCCATAATGAATTCTTAGCATAAAGAAGTAAAATGAACAATTGCTAAACAAAGAAGTTATTTAAAGCCAGAAGAGTAACCCTAAACCAAAGTGGCATGTTTTTGAATAAGGGAACCATATGAATTTCTGAGAGAAGCAGAGGTTCACTTTTTGTATTATGATCTTGATGGCAGAGCATTTACACAGACAGAAATGTAAGAAATTCAATATATATGCAAAAGGATCAAGTGTTACTGTTGCATACAATCCCTTCTTTTCCATAGATTGTTGGAAAATATGAACTTGCCTTTTCACAGTTGCCACCTTCTTCAAGCACAGGAGAAAGCTATACCTTGTGCTTGATGTACCAGATCTTCTAGCAGGAAAAAAAATATTTTAGTCTCAATCCAATACTATTTTTTGTCTGTGCCAAAATTAAAGTTGTCCACATGACAAATCTCCTCTCCACAATTCTTTCAGAGATACCTCAATACAAGATATTATCACACTAAATAAAGACAATAAACTTTATCAGCTAAAATAGAATATACATGTACTGAAAAATACTTTCAAGACAGGAATAAGGTAAATCTTTGCTTTAGACATAGGTTATTGCAACAAGGCCCAGGCAGGATAGTGTTTTTGTTTAGAAATATTCATCCTCAAACATCCATTTTCCCAAATTAACTATTTACTGTCTCACATACCAAGAATATTTTTCTGTTCATCTAGTGTTCATTAGTTAATTGTAATTTCCTTTTCTTATTCATTATTCATCCACACTTCACTTTTATTTGATGAGAATTTCCCCACCAGAGACTGATCATTCATTTCAGTCTCAGATAATCCAAGTTAATGCTGTGTTGGTTAATTGTAATTATTCTGGTATGTCACATGCTATTTTTCCTGAATGAATGAATTTAGTGATTATAATCTGAACAAAGGTTTAAAGAGGTCAGCAGAGTTTGAGTTTCCCAGGAACATGCATTCATTTAATGAGCAGCTAAAGATAAAAACTGCATCCTGAGGATGCTGACAACACTGTTTTAATGGTCCATGTGGGAAGAGGCAGATCTGTTTCATTCTGGCACCTTGAAGGAAGAAAATCACTTACACACCAGGTTGAATTTTAGTACCTATGGACCTTGAAACATATGGACTACTTTTTTTTTTGAACAGGCTAAAATTTCTCACTGAAGCAAAGCAAAGGATGCCAGGCTGTAAAAAACTGCTTTGAATTAATATATCATAAATTCAAGGCTATAAAACAATTTAGTTTCCTAATTTCATATATTTTGATTATTTAACTTAGAAGCTTAACTTCTGAATTGCACTGGATAACTTTTATATGACCTGATTACAGTTATATGGGGAAAATCTTTACTTCTAGCTGTAAAACCCTGGGGGGGTTTCTTTTCACCTACGTTATATCTTTTTCAGAAAGCTGAACAGGTTGTTCGAAACTTTGCCAGAGTAACCAAAACTATCATGTGGTATCTCCTACTGCGTCCTGTATGTGTTTTACCCATTTAGTAACCCAGAAACCTCGGAACTGGAAAAAGATGCAAAAGTGACCACAGGCTCAACCCCATCATTTTCTAGGCACTTTTGGAATATAAGCCATATTGGCAGGTGATCTTTGCTCAAGGTTTAGCAGAAAAGTAACATCTTTCCATTTCTTTTCTCCTTTGCATCTGATAAAGGAGCTGTAGACTTCTGAACCTTAACCTTTGCGGAGTGTTTTTAAGCTTATGGCTGAAGTACCCTTTACATCTGAAACAATGTAAGCCTTAGCACACTCTTAGCTTTCGCCACATAACAACAAGGTAATCATTTTAATTAAAAAAAGATCAAAAAATTTCTTTACCTGTGTTGCTGTCTTCCCAAAGTCTACTGCTTAGGCTCTCCAGGAGTGAGAATGAACTCAAAAAAAGAGACACTGACAGGTTATGTTGGACTGTTTGTTTCTTTCTTTAGCTATGTGTCAACACAGAAGGAAGGGTTACTGGCACAGATAAATAATATTTGTTTTACATTTTTCCAAGATAATTTTTCTTAAATGGTCTGTGAACAGCTTCTGGATTCTCCATATGACACAAGGTTTCTGGGAAATGACAAAGTCACACCTTTACATTCAGGAAGCAAGGAAGTCAACAAACACGATGATGTAGAGAAAAAATACGTGCCCAAAATTTAACTTAATTTTCAGCTGTATAAAGCAAAAATGTGACAACTCCGCAAAAATATGTAGTGTGGGGTTTATGAAAAGGTTAGACTATTGCTCAAACAAAATAGTTTAAAAAATGCTTCTCTGAGATGCCCTGAAGATTAGAAGAAATTGCCAGTCATTCAGACTTTTTTCTAGACTAACTCACAGAAACTGCTGAAGACATTTAATTACCTTCCAAACGTTCTTTTTTTCCCTTGCAAAGGTCTCATCTCTGAATTTTCACAAGGAAAAGTCACCCACAGGGTTCTCAGAATTTTGGGTAATATTTAAGTTTTCCAAAAGATCTGTGAGTAATCTATTTTTGTGCTAGTAAAAATAAAATTTAAAGCTATTTACAGAGAACTTTGATGAAATGTTTTCACTAGGTAAAGAAAAACTAAGCTTTTCTGTTCTATGTTGTCCTTTAATTTTCCAATAGTTCTAACTATGCCCAGTAAAAGCTGGATGAATGGTGAAAATGACAAGTTAAATTATTGGTCTGAGGTTTAGATGTGTGATTTTCTCAGATTTTTATGTTTTTTTCCTGGAACTCCAAGGTTTAACACAATTTCCATGTTTTTCTGTGTTTTGAGTGAGAGTTCCTTTTTTTTTTTTCCTGGTTAAAGGATTATTCTATTGGTAGAGCATAATACAAACAAAAATATTTCTAAATATAAATCATCATTGTTCAGCCCCAGACATATAATACAAGTTCAATGTTGATGTTCAATATCTCTGTGCATAACAAATATTTCCAGACATTGCTGTCCTTCCTCATCTTTCTTCCTAAGGAAAGATATGATGTTCTTTGATCAGAAAACTAATGCCATCATCTCAAAGTCTTCTTTTTAAATTATTGGCTGGCAAAACCAGTCAATTTCTAAAATAAATGGTTTTCAAATGATAGCCTGGGGTCCCTGGACCACAAGTGATCAAGGTAACCAATAAAAATATGCCTACTGAAAGCTTACATTCACTAACCTGAGACATGCTTCCTCTATGAGAAGATATCTAGAGTGTGCTTCATCTAGAAAAAATCTGTATCTAGGCAGCATGGACTGTTTGTAAATAAACTTACAGGACAAAACACATTTATTGTTTATTTTACAATATAGTCCCATAAATATCCTTATATAAAGTACATTAGCAAGAAAACACAGAACAAAAAAAAACCACACTGTCACTGCAGAACAATGAATGAGGAGAAAAGATGATGAATTTTAAGAATCAGAAGGCTTACTTTATTGTAACAAGGTGACTTTATATTTATAGTCTTTTGCTAACAGTTACATGATTGGTTAAATGGAATAATGCCTCTCTACTAGCACTGGATGAGGCAGAGAGAGCATGTTTTGAGAACAGACACAAAGAGAAAGTAAACTTACAGTGACAAACAACATCTGTTATTTTGAGAACAAGAGATGCTTAGAAAAATCTTTATCAATATTTTTCTGAGAACATGAAATTCTTCACAGAGCTGTCCTTGGGAAGGAGAGCTGCTTTGCTTTGGGAAACCAGGGCTTGCTTGCTGCATTTCTCTAAGTCCCACTGAGAGTCAGCCCCACATCACACTGTAAATGTGTCTACATTAAACTTTTGGTTAAGAGTGGATTGAGCCTTTCTGGTCAAGGCTTATGATGCTGATCTATGGGGATGACGAATTCAAAGACAGCCTTTGCAGAATACCTTGCCTAACTAAGTGCAAAGCTTGAGGTCGTTTGACCAATATCTGGCTATGTGTAAATAAAAGTTTAGGTCTTGAAAAGAGAATCCATATCCAGGAATTAATCTGCATATGGTTTCATAAATTAAAGCCACATGGCAAAAATTCTAAACTATAAAAATAAAATTAATTGCATGTTGTGGCCAGTACTACAAAGAATTTCAATGTGTACCCTCTTTGTTTCAGTAGTTACGGTGCCTCCAGAAGTTCATCTGAGTGCCTCCAGAAACCCAGTGTTAAAAACTCACTGAATTTTAGTCACAGATGACTTAACTTTTGTCATCCCTTGGCATGATTCTGTTACCACAGAGACAATCAATTTGTCTGAATCAATGCAGTCTGAACAATGGAGTAAATGGAAAACTCTTCACAGCAAGAAATATTCAATTTCATTCCGGAGCGAAGACAACTCAGATTGTCTATTCTGTCTGCCAAGCAAGACAATTCCATTGTTCAGGACTCAACAGGAATTGTGGCAAAGGACATGAAAACTCTTTTTGTTTCCAGCAATGTTAGGGTACAGCACTCTGAATCATAAATCTCAATAACTATTTTACATTAGGTCTTGTCACACTTGGAACATAATACTTGCCATCATGGCTTGGTCACATCTCTTCACTCCTATTGTCAGAAATCAAGTATCTGTATTTTGATATTTCTGTGCAAAGCAGCTACAAGAACAGAGAATAAGGTATTAAAAATGTTGAATAAAAAAAACAATAATAATTTTGTTTTCTTAGGGCCTGATCAATATTCTTCTCCATTAAAAAAAAATCCCTGCTTTTATCTTCTTTCCCCTTCTACTTTTGTCCTTTCACCTGTTTCCAAGAGAAATTGTAGTTAGATAAGCCACTATTTGCTCCATTCTTAAAAACAATTATGTAACAATATTATTTATAGGTAAAAAAACCACAAAATGTATCAATAAGCAAGGATTGCATTTCTTTCTTAATAAGCATGAGTTCGTTATTTATAAAATTCATGACAATCACCCATTTATTTTCAATAACTCAAAGTTTTGGACTCTATAACTCTATCACTCTTCAACACCAAATTATTTTTTCAGTTACAGTCAATGGATGAAATAATACTGCTTTGCAGTATTAGAGAAAATTTGTGCGAGAACTCTTTTGAGTTATATTTCATAGATCTTCCACAAAGATGTGAATGCTAAAAACAGATTTTTTTTTTCTTTTTTGGAAAGTACTAAATTTTCCTTAGATATGAAAGTGCACCAGTTAAACTCCATTCCTTAGTTTTTGTTCAGTTTCCCTTATTTTTGAAGGCAGATTTTCCTATGTAAAGGCAACTACAAGGTTGAAATAATCAAAAAGGTGTCTGAAATATATTCTGGTAGCTTTCACTTTCTGAAAGATACTATGGTGATCCTAACACAGCTTAAGTAATGGGAGCTTTATAGTATAATATTCACCACAGTTATTAAAAGCATAAAGTATTGAAAGACATGAACTTCACCAGAGCAACATTTTTGTGGGGAATACATTTTTTACTTTTGAAAAATAAATATTTCTTTAATCACATATTACAGACATTTTAACCACAGATTTCTGAACAGCACATCTGTTCCTATATCCACAGTGACGCATCATATGGTGACATTTCCTATCGATTTATGTCAATTAGGCCACTTTACATCAGTAAAACACCATGCCTAAGAGAATAGGGAATTCTTATAAAGAGGAATATATACATAACTGGGAATGTGCATGTTTCTGCGCATTTGCCAAAAAGAAAAAAGAAAGGTCTTGGATCCAGTTCTGATTTCAGTGGCAATTTTGGCCTCTCAGGCGCAGGATGTGGACTCATGAAGGAAAAAAATATGTGTATGTGGTATGAATGCAAGAGACTTACTCTATTTTATAATGGAAGTGCAGCAAATAAAATATCTACATATGGAAGGGTATTGATGTTTTCCTGTCTACATTTAATACTACTGCTCCATTATATGTCTGATTTTGATATCCAAACTCTTCTAGTTTTTCTCAGGGAACAGCAGTTTCTGAGATTATTTTACATGTGATCTGCTGTTACTTGTTTCCTGTTTGAGATACTGGGTTTTTAAGTGTCTGGTGTTTCTGATTTCTTGGAAGATTTTCAAATGGCTTCTGGCTCAAAATCAAAAACTTTGGACTAAAAATGTCAAATTCTTTTCAGTTCAGTCAGTAGTATTGACTGTTAATAACACTGAAAAGTTTTTTACAATGTGATGGTTTATTCATTGAAAGTCAGACAATACAGAAAAGAGAGATTAAAGTCACTTAATCCTGTATAATATTAACTATGCACTGCTCAAAATGAAAAATCAATTACACAGATCTAAAGTAGGCAAGAAATTTTTCAACCTATAAATGAGTGACCAAGTCAAGACAAAAAGGCTTATAGCCTCTTAAAAATTCACCATTCAGTGTTTCATACATGGCTTAAATAACAACTTGAAATGCTGTTTTTCAAACAGACATGGCAGAGTAGCCCAAAAGTGAAGTAGGAAGAGGCTTTGTTAATACAAGCTGTAATCTTCCTTCCAAACTCAAATAACTCTCTCATACTTAGAAGTGAAACACTGTTTAAAGCTTTCTTATAAAGTGACATACCTAGCAGAAGACAACCTAGCTACATAAAAATTTAATAAAACAAAATTTTGTCACATTTGAGATTAAGCTCAGGAACATCAGCTTACTTTTCTATTTGCTACGTTTATGCATGTTTACCTTCAAAATGACCTTACTGCAAACACACCTAGCTCTTGCAGAGTTCATGAGCAAATTTTGAAAATATGCATAAAGTAATTTAAGAACATAAATTCTGCCCTGTAAGTCCCTAAAAGTAAACAAAAATATTTTGAGTTTACATCAAAGCTTGCCAGCATAAACAAAATTGGCACTGGTAAATTCTCTCTTTTCTATTCCATGGACTTCCCTGTCAGAAGAATGGCTCCTTTTGACATACATTTACTTCATTGCAAAGTGACTATAAAATGCTACTTTTCTGAGAGTAATATGCAGGTACTTTGTGCAAGGCAGATGCAGGATTACTTAGATTACATTAGGAATGCATTTCCAGATATGCAACCTTTTTCTTCCCAAAGTATAAATTCATTTGTTAAATTAAAATACAAAAATTTTATTATATTGTATTCTTGAGAGGTATTAACACATTAAGTTCAAATTCACGATTAACTAAATCTTTCAGTTTATAATCTACCTGCAAGTCTGCATTTGGAGCTTCTAAATTTTTTCTCAATTCAAAGATTTTGGCAGATTTCAAAAGAAAATCTTCTGCTCTCATGTCATAACTTCTCAAGCTGCCTTTTTAATACTCCATTATTCTCAAAATTTTTCACCAAGTGTTAAGCTGGCCTTTGTGATTATAAAGGCACTAAGAAAGGATTAATTTCCAGCCATAATCACAAGGACCTGTAGCATACCATAAAAAAGATGAAAGTTAAATTTTCATTTCAGTATTTGAAGACTTGACATCTCTGCTACAACTGGGGCCCGGTTATTTCTGCTTTTACCAAAAAATCATCAAGCTTCATTTAATATTCTTCAGCACTGGCTTCTTTCTTTCACAAGCTTTCTTTTACAGACAAATGTTAAATGAAATCAGGTGAGTTAGCAGTGGCCTGTCTGAATATATCATCAACGGACTTTGAATGATCTGTTTTCTAAAAAACAATCTAACCCATATCAAAATTTGCCACATGTATTTTGGAAGGTATACCAGAACTATTTTCTTCTGTGAAGAAATGACATGGATCAGAGGCACTTCAGAGGTGACAGACAATCCACACCTGCTCATGGAATTGAGAAAACAAAATAAGCACGACCCATTTATGCAGCACAGTCATTCAAAGCACAGGCCTGTGTGGCAACAATGAATGCAGCTAACCTGATATCCACTAGGGAGACACTCTCCCACTTTGGGATATTCTGAACAACATCTAGAATAGCAAACATAGAAAGCAAGAATTGTGCCAAAAAAAACCATTCTTCCAGGAACTGAAACTCAGCAAGTCCTACAAACTGAAAATTAGGTCTAACAACTAAGAATGAGTGTTACACAAGTACAACATGAGCATAGATGTAAACAACTCATCAGAATAAGTTTATTGCTAGTTTACTATCTAGATAGCAGAATATATTCAGAATAACTCCAACAGTTGTCTGCTCTGGGTGTGGTCTATTTTTCATTAGGGACATAGATGATGAAATGGAGAGCATATTTGTTCAATTTACAAAAAATACCATGCAGAGACAGCCCACAAGCTTTTGGCAAGGCAGGATTTGAATTCAAAGTTGTCTCAGCAGAAGTGGATTTTAAAAAACAGGATTCAGTTCAATGAGAGAACCAGTGCTATCCCTAGGCTGGAATAATCAGCTGAATATACAATGAGAAACAACAAGCTAGTCAATGACCAGGAGGACGTTTACATGTCCTGTATCTGTGTGTTTTAAATTACTATTTATTAATTTTTGCTAAACCTTACTACTGTTTAATACAAATTGCCATAAAGAAGTTGCAATTCTAAGTAGCTTTCCATCACAATTTGATATTTCATAGCTTTCAGGATCCCACATACTTTTTTATACGGAAGTTGCATTCAAAATAGTCTATGGTCATCCAATTAAATTGTTTTATCTAACCATGGTGGCTAAGCAGTCAAACTCAGATTTGTTTAGTAAATGGATCAAAAGCTCTAGGGGATGTGGTGTGCTATTGGAGCAAGCCAAGAAATGTTGATTGGACACTTAGTAAATATTTTAACCACAAAAACTGGCTGGGTTAAATGATTTTCCCTTCAGGTCTGTTTTTGCTGCTAAACTGAAAGGTGAAAATAAAAACCAGAAATAACACTCAAAACTCCTATTCAGTGCCATTGAAATAATCCCCATAAGGAAGAAATAATAAAGACTGATCAGCTCCTATATGATATTACTACATTTTCCTAAGCAACCAAGTATAAAGAGCTTCCCCAGTATTCCCCCAAATTCTTGGATAAAGAGCTTCCCCAGTATTCCCCCAAAGCTATGGCATTTATAGACCTTTTTAAAGAAATCAAGTCTATGAAAGAAAAAAAAATCAACAATCTTTAGTAAGATACTGTAAAAAGTAAAATAGTGACTGTATTTTTAGCTTTCTTTGGTTGTTTTCACTAATTGTGCACAATAAGAAAACTTTGACCGTTACTACTTAAAACATTTTTAGTTGTTAATTCCTGTGGCTCCTACTGACCTTGAAACTGAAAGTGCACTCAAGGAATGATCAAGGAAAGATCATTCCTCAATGGAGACAGCTCTTCCTAAGCCATAGTTAATCACAGGCTCCACTGAGGCACATATGGAGCCAAAAATGCATTAATCTCTCAAAAAAAATTTGTCCATTTAATTTCTTTGCACAACCAGCAACTTTTGTTACCATGCTTTTGATCAAAACCAGTGAACAAGCATATGCAGGAACAGATAATCCTAGGAATGAAGTGGAGGTTACTCTAAAATATTATCTTAATTAATCTCAATTCTCTCTAATGGGGTATTAAAATATGGCTTTAATTTTGGTGTCATTTTACATGATGAATAATTGAAGATTCAAATTTCTTGTCTGAATCTTGCAGAATTTATAATTACTGTAAAGTGGCCAAAAAAATTAGGCAGAATATTTTCCAGAGAAAATGATTATTTATCATCCATCAGTTGACAAACCCATCAAGAAGCATTTTCAGAGGAGTTTGTAGTATATAATATATTGGGGTTAGTCCACATTATGTGCACTATCATGAAAATGTAATCAGATAGAAATCACACATTTTCATATTACAGTTTCCAAAGCAGCTGTAACTAATCCAAGGTAAGTTAGAGATGCATCAGGACCTGTAATTTTAAATGTCATCATGTTCTTTATACGTAACACTTTATATCTCTATAAACTGTACCTTCTTTTATTTATGTCTCATATATATGCATAATGTGCTAACTTAACATTGCTGTAGGAGTCATAATTTGGTTGATAAGTTTCTGACTTATGCTGTTACGTTCTCAACAAATCTCATGACTAATGTTGCATTAACATATTATTTGCACAAAATTCCTTTGCTCTTAAAAACTGTGGTGAGTAATTGCACATAAAATGGAAAAGCATTTTGTGCCTCTTTTGAGTGTGTGTAATATTAAAATATTAAAAAATACATAAATCTGTCAAGGGGAAAAAACACCCAAACAACTCACTTGATTGCAAATTGATATAAATGCATGGAGTAGGTTGCTCCAATGTGCAGTGTGAGATTCAAATGTGATAATATGCATCCACATGACATTCTGCTCAATGCTTTCTGAAATGGCTGCACACTGAAATAAACATGATAAATTTCAACCTAGAGAATAACCTTCCCAGAAAGTTCTAAGAGCTTGAAAACTGCTGTCTGGAAAGAATAGAGCCATAGAAGGAGACTAGTACATCTAAAGTTTCTGAGCTTTATTCAGATCAGTCAAGAGCTACAAAGAAAGAACTTATTTTGACTGCTTTTTAAACATTAAATTATTTAAGTCTTTTTTTACTGAGGAAATTAATTAAATAAGCAAACAAAAATTACAAAATTCTAAACCAGTTTTGCATAGTTATTTGAAATAGTTTGGAGGTTCAAAGAAAGGAAGAAAAATATTTCAGAATCTGCCAATGCAGGTCTCACACTTCAAGCCTCTTTTATTGTGAGAAAGTTCCACACCAGACATTCATGATTCAATACTATAGTCACTTTGCCATAGTCTTCCCAGCTGTGTTTGCACATTCACCTGAATCTCTTTGCAGAGTTACAGTTCACTTCTTAACCAAGTACCAACACAGATGGGGGTTCTGAACACAGCTGCTCTTTACTTGAGAAAGAAAGCAAAAGCAGGTCCTCACATCATCATCATCATTATACTATAGACTTTCCAGAAAATTACTTCCCCTTCCAGAATCCTGAGTAACTCTGTCACAGCACTTTATGTTTCACAGATGTCAGGTGTGCTGCTTTTTTACTCAGAGCTTTTGAAATAGTACTTTTTAAATAATTTTCTCCTAGTTTCACCACTGTTAAATGCTAGATGAGCCTTATGGATTTCTCAGTACAAAGTTGCAAACTTCTATATTGATAAAACAAATGTATGAGCTTCGTGTGAGGGGGAAAAAAAGAAAGAAAATAAAAAAAGGCATGCTATACCCCTGAAATATTGTTCAGCTTCATATCAAACCCAGTAGATCATGTTCATAGGATGAACAATTTGACTGAGTAAACAAAACTATTCTAAATACTTCATGTTTTCATTTTTGTTTCAATAGATCCTATCTGAAGCAGGAGCTCTTTTTTGAAAGTCTGCAGGAGACAAACTCATTAATGTTCTTTGTGGCAAAGTACCTCGATCCTAAAGGTTATGTTTAAGTCTGTGATTTAAAAGTAATGTACATGCTTACATGGGTTGCAAAATTAAAGGTATTTAGCCCTTGCTTAAAGGCAAGTATGTGCATAAACACTACTGAATGATAATTTTATGATTGCTCATTGTCTAGAATAATTGCTCTTTTAGAGTGTAAGATTCTTATGTAACTCCCATTTTCTTCAGTGGGAGTCTTTTAATAGCTTCAAGGAAAATTGGAAAGAATTTGCTATTTGCATGCAGAGTTAGAAGTTACCACTTCCCTCATCACTTGACACTCAATGTTCGCTAGAAGAGTGTTCTTAATGAGGAGAGGAGGTAACCTGGAGGGGGAGAGGGGGCAAACCCCCATTAGTTTCTCTGTTAAATCCATGCCTGGAATTCTATGAAAGGACTCCAAGAAGCTGTAATGCAATAGTATCCGGTCCTCACAGCTATTTGCTCAACAGCCAGTGACAAGCTCAGATGATGTAATGCTTCTAGCATGTACATTGTTACTTGAGTTGCTAATTAATACCATGCTGAAAGATATTTAGTTGGGTGTCAAGCTACTCAGAGTTGGTCTATGCAGCTCAGGGAATGTTTCTGCTTCAACTCCCTCTGCTCTTACTGTGCACAGTCTTCTCCTAGCAAGTAATTTTTTTCATTTTCAGGGTTGTGTTGTTTGGGTTCCCCCCCTCCACTGCCTCAGGGCCCTTAATTGCTACATACACAGCACATTACAAATGCTGCTCCCAAATGATTCCACCAAAATGAAATTTCTTGTGTGTCCTGGCAAATTATCATTAATTTATCGACACCAGAAAATCATTCTGGCAGTAGTTTTCCAGAATGGGATATGGACTCTAAGAAGAAATTTTAAATGGAATGGAAAAGCCATTTGAGAATGATCCTCTTAAAATATCTGTGAGAAAGCATGATGCACACATCATATGCTCTAGGGATGCATGAGATTTTTTTTATGTGCAGCTGTTTTTCAGTATTTGCTCTGGAAAGCAGTTGTAGTGATTAACTCATATGCTAGGAATAAAATACATGTCCAGAGTCTGCAATGGGCTTGCTAGATAAATTAGACAAGGCCTTCAACCTCAATGATGTTTAGAGGTCTAACACCTACACACAGTTCCTACTTCCAACTGAAACAACAGAAGTTAAACATTTACCTGTGGACCAGTCATACAAATATTTTCAAGAAACTGAGACTTAGCAGAATCTTTCAGTAGTAATAGTTAATCTCTTAGTCATGTTTCCTGATAGGCAGTGAATATTAATATTTTGAGGAATGGAAGTGGAAATAGAATATATAATGTATATAAATAGAATATCTTATTTCTTTCCAAGGAAAATTATTATTCCCTGAAGTGATGTAAAACAAACTGTGATGCTCAGGCTTTTTATTTACAAACCAGAGACAAGTATATTTATGTCTTCCTGCTTTAGGTAGAAGATTTATAAACTCCAGCAAGAATTTTATTTATTTATTTAAATAAAGACAAAACAGTGAAGAACGGGCATTGAATTACACACATACTTCTCATTGCTGAAGTCACTGACCAGAGTTAATATGAAATAAACCCTTATTAAAATGTATTCACAGAGCTAGAGCTGTCTCTGTCTGGGACTATCTGCTCTCATAGGTATACAAACACATCAGCATGCCTGCATCAGGGTCACGCTTCCGTGCCAAGGCCTGGCACTACATCACAGGTTACAAAACAAAGCTTCCAGCAAACACACAAACCTTTTTTCACAGATCAGCTCCAGACAGTAATACACCTAACTCACTCATTGAATTAATAATTAGATATGATCTATCTATTTGTAATGCTGGAATTTCATTCAGGATGTCTGCCTTTTTTGAACATTTCAAAGGAACTGACTAAAAAATTCTATCTGTTTCAGCTTTATTCCTATTCTCTTGTAAGATTACCTAGACCTGGGGCACATTTCAATTAGTTACTAGGAATTGTAATATTTCACTATAACTACTTAAACATTATTGAAAATAACCCATTCAGCCAATATATTGGGAGAAAGATAATTAAAAGTCCTTAAAAGAGATTAGTGTAGGTTTGCTGAAAGCCAGCTTCTCTGAGACAGTCATGAAATATTCCCAAATGCCAACTAGATTTCCTACTGGAAGTACAGCACAGTACCCTGAATGTCATGCCTACAAAATGGCAACAGAAAAGCTGCTTCATATAGTTAATCTATATAGTGAATTTATGAAGCCTGTGAAGGTTCATCCAAGGCAATAAGATGCAAGTAAACAACCAAAATCCGTATTATATTTATTGCCTTTTTAGCTAAAATTTTCATTGTATGATAATTCATGAGCAATAGAGTGTGAAAGGTGAAGCTAGGATTGGTAGAAGTCCTTGGTCAAAATGCTTGAATGTCTTAATTGTTTACAAGGAGTAAGATTAAAACCAAACAATGAAAAATATATGCTTGTGTCCCTAGCTAGATTTATTGTCTAGAAATGGTATAATTCACTAGGGGCTTTTAGGCAGTATTACTCCTAGGCTCTCTTCAGACAGCCCTAAATGCATAAGCAATAGGTCCAGTATTCAGAGAAACAGCTAAATGGCAGAATATCTGAATTAAAAAGGATATATCATTGCACCAAGTCTTGACTAGGGTGCTGTCAGGATGATTTTTTAAGTGCAAAATCAACAGGCACTCCATACAATTATATCTTGGCAAAAGCTCCAGCTAAATTTTTTGTGTTATATATAATAATGACTCAATTTCTTTCAGTGAAAGAAAGCATAAGAAAGCCCAGATGAAATTTTCTTATGTTCAAACCTGAAAGCCTAGAAGATACCAAATGCTGATATCAAGATACTTTTTGTCTCATATTTAAAAAAAAAAAAATCTTCAGGTAATTAAAGCTAGAAGCTTATCCTCTTATGCTTGTTTATGGCAGTTCAGAAATCTTAAAGCATCTAAAAGCTCCAGACAGGTTTTTCACCTGGAAGCTGGCAGAAGTACAGAATTGTCTTTAAGGGCATTAATGTTTTTCAGTATACATGCATAAATTTTTATCCCAAAATCCTCTAGTAGATGACTGGTCCTTCCTCTGGACAGCAATATAGATATGCTGATACATTACAAGGATTTTCCTCCAATAACCTAAAACAACTAGAAGAAGGTGACATCAAGGTTGGACTTGATTTCAGAGTCTGTTTTCCAGCCTAATTATTCTGAAATTGATTCTATGATAACATTACATCATCCACATTAAGCATTTAAATCTGACTCCAAAGGCATGAGACACAAATGCAACATTTTCCTTAGTAAACTAAATATGGGACCAGGTTTAATTCTCTAGCACTGAGGGCATGCTGCACAACTCAGCCTGAGTACAAATACTTTCCTGTGTTTTCTAAATCTGCATGTCTTTCATTTCAAATGACCTATTCTCACTTCTCATTGGGAATAACCTCTGGACAAGTATTTTTCCCAGTATTTTGCCAAGTATCTAAAAAGGTCCTATCAAGTGTTAGGAAGATCAATGCTAGAGCCCATGACCTGGCCACAGAGTAGCTACACCTGAAAAAATAGTACAGCCTTTTAGTAGCATATACCATTTGGTACATAACAAGCATATAATACTTCTAAAGTTTATATAATATGTTACAATAAAAATAGTGGTAGATTACACACAGGAGTTATGGAAGACTCTACACCTCCTCTTCAGGATGCCCAGGAAGCCCAAAGTATCCTAAGTGTCACCAAAAGTGAATGACTATACTCCTTGGGAACAAGGCAGCGGGGTGAACTACATCTCTTTTGTGGCTTTATTAAACATGTTGATGAGTTCTCTATTGCTCATCATGGGACCTAGCAGGTATGTAGAAGTCTTCATATAGACACCTAAACTCGTGTCAGTTTAATTTAATCCAATCCACAATTAGTATAAGGATTATCTGGCCTGTGCCTAAGACATCAGACCTGAGGTCTTCCTTCACGAAGTAAGGACAAACAGAATGATACAGAATCCAATTGCTGTTTCATGTCTTTCTTAATGAAAATAGTGAATGCTCTGCTTTTTCCAGCTCTCCAAATTCAGCTAGACAGGTCTGGATATGAAAACAACCTGCAATCCTTTAACACACACACAAAAAAATTTCTCAAGAGACCATCCATATTTTTTTTCAACTATCATTGAGTTTCTACCTTTGGCTTCATTTCTAACTTTGGAAATTTTTTCATTAATATTTACTTGAAAATTCTATATATTTCAAGTATATGAAATATGCTACATGATATATAATCTATAATGTGTAATAGTATATAATACGGCAGAAAGCAACATTGATCTAGATGTGCCCCGATTCTTCTAATGAGACAAACTATGCAATATATTCAGAGGTTATAAACCATCATAACTTTACTGACTTTTGCAATTTCTTTAAATTATAGAAGTGCTGTGTTTGACCCTGTTTCCCTAAGCTGCAGGTGCTAAACACTTTAAGCATAAGCAGAAGATCCTTGACAGCATAATGCACCACATCCATCTAGACCTGGTGGAGTACACAGTTTTAATCCAGCATTTTTGTGTAGTGAATACTTTCACATATCTGGCGGGTTAAAGTGATCAAGAAATTAAGGAGTAAAAACCATTGATAGTCTTCTGGTCTAAAAGGTGCAAGTTTTTATTATTGATGATTATTCCCTGAATGGGAATAGAATGACTAATGGAAGGCGTGTAGCTATGTAGTGATAATAGCCCACAGCATGTGTAAGACTTTGTGTACAGTTGGCAGCACACAGTAAGATTATTGTTCATAACAGAGACTGGCTATTAAATGGTGTCATAAATTAGAGGAGATCCTGAATGGAAAAAGGCAGACAATGGGATATACTGAAGGCATCATATCAACCCAGTTTAGAAGGGAATTTGCCAGATGACTGAAGAAGACAAACAGTAGTTTCAAATGGCATAACCATTGGTTCTCCCTGCATGTATAGATGTGAAAAGCAGAGGTAGTCTGCAGTGATTTTAAATCTGCTACTTCCTAAACCAGATCAACTGAGATAATAGTAAGAATTCTAATTATTTCAAATATCATTCAGACTATCTTTCCTTCTCTCAATGAAAAACTTATTGCATAGAAAGATCAAGAGAATTTTTAAATGACAATGCTGCTTGATTCACTGATAAAGCCCTTTTCCATTTTACTGGCTTTTGATTCTACTATTACTTAGGAAAAGGCAAAAATAAGTAAGAAAAATCTAACAAAGAGTCCTATTCTGGTTTTAAAATTTAGGAAATAATACTGAAAATTACTAAAACTAAAGTTTAGTAGGTCCTGAAACTGACACCCCGGTTAGTGTGAGAATAAATGCACAAGGCTAAGGTTTCTATCTTAACATTCCTGAGTAATTCCAGGTGTCATTAAATCCTCGGTCTTTGACAGAAGTATGCCACTTTTGGGAAGCTTTTGTCCCTGCCCTATTTGCCTCTCAAATCTGTTTGATTCCAGTTCCTTCCACCACAATTAAATGCAACTCACTTCTATGCCAGAAAAGCCTTTCTGTAGGTCTGGGGCATTAATAGAACATTTTTAATGAGACACATTTCAGAAGATGGTGTTCTGGGGTAAGGGAGCTGGAAAAAATCTAATCAGTCGCACTTTGGATAGAGTGTAGAGCACTGTCTTATGGGATATGTCAAACACCTTTTCATGAACAAAGGGAAATCTTTCCAGTAAAACAAGCAGGAACATATTAGTAGAGAGTAAGCCAAGATTTGCCAACATATTCTTCTGAAGAGAGGAAACATTTGGCAGATTACCCATGTGGGAAAGTTTCTGCCTGAACTACTCTGCTGCTGGATCAAGAAAGGAAGTGGGAGGAATCTGTGTCTCTCCCAACCACCTATCTTTGCCACACCTGTCACGGAAATTAAAATAAGTGAATCCATTGAAAATAATCAGCTTCATTGCTTTAACTCTACAGCAAAAATGCCATCTAAGGTATTAAAAAAGTGAAAGAAGGTATTTTATGCTTTAAAATATAAACAACTTCTAAAATAAATAATTGGAAAAAAATTCAAAATTTTTAACAAAACTCAAACAGTATTAGCTATATAGTACAGCATTATATAATCTATAATTTTATATATTTTCAGATACATTAAATATAGAAAAAGGATGGATTAAAATTAAACCCTTCATTACCATAACACTTTTTTGGTCCTTGAAACTGCTGGGTAGGCAATATGAAACTCAATCAAATGTGGCTGGCAAGAGGTGTCAAGCCTCATACTAGCATGTAAAACTAGCCAAAATTTGGAGAATAGCATAATAGACTGGGAGTCAGGAAATGTGGTTCTAGTCCTAACTGCTCTGCTTTCCACCTGTGTCACACTGTAATATGAGCAATTTTCTAATAGTCTAATTTGCAGAACTTTTTGATTTCTCTCAAAGTTGTCCTCCCTGCCCTCAAAAAAAAAAACCAAAAACCAAACCTAGGTAGCATTACGGATATTCCCAGGTTCTATTATTAAATTACTTCCGTGAACTATACTTGCTAGACATTTTTAAAGTATGACACAGAAAGTACTATGTGGGAAATCTTGAGGAAATTCAGATTTAGGAACACCAAGAAATTTTTCACACAGGCACTGATCCTTCTTTGTTTCCTTCTTTTTTCATTCTTTTTTCCCCTTCTTTTTTAGTTTCTGTTGTGCCTTTCCATCCAATACACAAACATAAAACTGAATAAAATCTTTAAAAAAACCTCCAAATTGCAAATTATTTGGGTTTTTAAATTTTTGAAATTATTGATTCTGTGTGGAATATTTCCTATAGATGATGAGCAGTACACAGATATTGTCCTCTGTTAGCTGAAATAAAGAAGAAAGAATAAGAGGAAAAATACCCAAAAAGATCTTCTAAAGGGGGCTATTTAAGGTATGGGCTAACAAGTGTAACAGAAAACATAGAAAAATATAATCACAGAATGGTTTCTATTGGGAGGAGCCTGAAAGATCATCCAGTTCCCACCCTCATTGCAATGGGCAAGGACACCAGGTTGCTCAAACCCCATCCAGCCTGGCCTTGAACACTTCCAGGAATGGGGATATCTAAGTGGCTGACACTGACAACTGGTTGAAAACACCTGTTTTATGGCAGAGGCAATTGGTATTGACCAATTGTAAAGGAGACTTCAAATGTTATATAAACCTCTTAAGCCCTTTTTGCTTTACAGATCTTTTGCAATTCAAATGTGGTTCAACATCTTGCCTATGTGTACCTGGTCCTGCAAAGTTTCCTATTTATTCAAATGTTGGTAAGATGTTCACACGTTTGCAGTTGTTCAGGTGCCTTTTCAGTTGGTTACATGCATGTACATCATTCCTGAGTTCATCTAGATTTTGTCAGGTTAAATTTGGGGCTTTTTCCCCACATACTTGTTCTGAGTGTCTAAAGAAATAAAATTATACAGCCCAATATATCTTTTTGGACAAAAGAAATTCTGTACCTTGTGTGAGGCTAAATCTTATGAATACCAATCTCAAGTCAATTATGTAAAGATTAATAGGTTGCCATGTGGGTAACTACAAGAGTTTAAGCAGACATAGTAATTATTTCTCTTACTGGGGGTACTGAGCATGTTTACAAACATGGTATGACAAGTACAGCTTGCTATAAATGTTGGTTTGGGGTTTTTCTTAATTATTTTATGCCCATAATAATAAAAAACTCTTTAAAGACAATTAAAAGATAAAGCAGAACTTGTTTAAAAAGTTAATAATTAACTACAACTCTCTGCACTATATCTCCATTATATGTATGTAGAGACAGTTCTAATATGAAAAGAATGGTATCTGTGTCATACTCCAGATCTTTAAACACTTTTTTTTAATTGTAGTATTTTTTTATTACTTGGTTAAAAGTGGTGAATAATTTGCTGTATAAATATTCCTCGCAGAAAGCTATTTAAGAATGAAATTTATGGCAATATCATTATCCCTCTGTAGAGAGAATATGTATGAAGGTGTAGATACAGAAAAGGAATTGATTATTTAGAATTACATCAACATTTATCACTGAACCAAGTTAGTCTAAGACCAATGAAATACTTAAGCTCAGTCTAAGAACAGATAATACAAGATAAGTGGCCTTAGACGCTCACACCTTTGTAGATAAAGGTGAATTTCATGCACAAATCTAAATATACATCGATTTTACCACTCAGTCATTTAAAACGTATAATAAATCATCTTTAGAGAATACAGAAAAGAAAACAACTGCTTTGGTTTAAGAATGGAACTTATCAGTCTTTACCAGCAATACAAAGGAAAAGGCAGAGCCACTTCCAAGGAAATAGTACAACAATTTCAGAAATAGGCAAATAAAATTATATAAACTAAATGATTCTTTCTTTTCTCCCATACAAAACCAAGAAAAATATTTTCAAATAAAAACCTGTTTTAGCTTTGGTTTTTTGTTCATATAAAGGCATACAAACAGGCATGCAAGCAATCATTAGGTAAGGATTTATGCTGAGAGGTATGAAGACTAATAAATAGAAGTGTCACAGAGGGCACTTAAGTTTTAAAATTATATTTCTTATAACTTTTCTTTCCTACCCTAGGATCTGTTTAGCTATAGTCAAAGAAATACATAAAACAGTGTGAAAGACTGCTTTTGTAAAATTGTTCAGTGTCGGGTATTGAATAATAATTTTTGTTATGTCTTTTAATCTTAACTACAGCACATGAAGAGGCAAAGTAGATCCATGGAGGGAGATTTTTATAATAGTCCTTTCATTCCTCTTATGGAATGAATAATGAATGATGTTTTAGTATATATTTCATTAATATAAAAAGAGCAAGAGGCAAAGTCAAAGTTTCACAGTTTGATTGTCCTCCCCAATCAAAATGTTCAATAACTGCAATGAAGTGAATTCTGCCAACACTGCTCACCTTTGTTCATGGGACAATGAAAGGACCACAGATTATTGTATTTCTTATTAAGACCAGTATTGCAAGCAATACAGTCTTTACACTTCGTGTCTAAACAGGGGTGAATTCCACCTGCGGGTAACCTTGGCCTTTTGTACTAGCAATTATATTATTATAAAATATGAGCTTTATAGATGAACTAAATCTCATCTAGAATCTTTACCCAGAAAAACCAGCACTGCTGTGCCTTGCTCAGAATCTTCCTATTCCAGAGCTGGCATCCAGGTGTGTACTTGAAAAATATCTTTGATTTTACATCTACAATAAGCATAACACAATTTAAAAGCATAGATGCCACAGAGCTTAATTTAGAAACTGCTGCTTTTATTAAATTTAGCTACTTTTCCCCTGCAGCTTTACATCAATATTGACTTCAAAGTGATAGTAGCTTTCATTAAATTGAATTACTTTCTCCTGTAATTTGAAAAGTAATGAGGCAGTTACTAAATGAAGCTGTTGACAAGAACAGAGTTTTTTAAAAATTACATGGCAAAGTGTGAGTCATAGACAATAAGGGTTAGTTTTCAGGGGTGGTTTCTGGGTAAAATTGCACAAAATTCACAAAATAAGCAATTTTTCTAAGTCATCTCCGCTGTGCACCTAAGAAATGTGCATTCTACCTGATTAATTATATTTCTGTTCTGCTTCAAACAGGTTTTATAATGATGCCCTGCTCATTGTATCTGAGCATCTTCCAGTTGAGCATTAACTGATAAATTAGTATCTGCTATCAGTAACTTCTGGATTGTGTTATTTGTTCTTTTATTACGATTTGGACTTGATGATCTTGGACGTCTTTTCCAACTTCAATGATTATACAGTTCTGTGATTCTCCCTAGAGAGAGAAGTAGAGTTTGCTAGAGAAGCATTTTTTGTTTTGGTGTGCTTGGTAAGTGCCTTTCACTTTCCAAAGGAAAGTTTCTTCAGTTTACAGACAAACATGTAAATATGGTGTCCTATAAAACTCATTAAAAGCACAGCAAATGGTATGGGAAACGGATGAGTACAATGTACCTTCTGTATTCCTCAATGATTTACACATAGCAGCATTCGCAATAACTGGAGTTTTCCAAATCTTAAAGTCTTTATACCTTAAGTTTATTTTCCTGGATTCTGTAATATTTTTCAGAGCTGCAGTAATGGGAAACTGAGTCCTGTATTATCAGGTGGCAAAGAATTGCCCACTCAAAAAGAAATAATCTGAGCATGCTCTCCTTTGATCTTGAATTTTGGGCATACTCTCCTTTGATCTTACTTCTATCTTGCTCGTTGGTTGGTAATTTAATGCTGAAATTGACTTTATCTCTGCAAGTGGTCACTTGATTGTAGTATAGCAGTCCAATGTGATGGAACTTTTTACCAGTAGCTCATGATCAATTGAACCAAATGGAGAAATTCCCCACTGGTACTCTTTAGATGTTTCCCTTTGCAAATGGTGCAGACAACAGTTTTGATTTCCTGTGATCTGTTATGGTTTCAAGATCAAATGTCTGTATCACATTTTTGCCTGCACAAAGTTTCTGCCAGTTCCCAGTTTATTTCTTACCATATATTAATAATGAGAAAACTGATGAAAAACTTTATATACATATTGGAAACAGGGCATTCTAGATAGGCAGAAGGCTTCAACCTTGTTCCCATCAAAATGTGCATCTTCAGAGCTCCACTAATACACTTCAAAGTATAAAGAAAGACTCCAAGTGGAACCATAAGGAACATTCACACCAGAAATAACCTTTCTCTGCACTTTGTCACTAATATAGGTGTGCCCTTTGTGAACATTCCTTTTATAAAAGCTCCATTTATACATTGTCTAAACAATCCACTCTGTTCCTGAAGAGCCATCATTCTTCTAGAATCAACTCTATAACTAAGTGTGAAAAATATTTTTTAGAGACTAAGAGTGTATATTTGCCCTTTTTGCAAGGATAAAGAAGATATCCATTGTGGTCAAGAACTACTGTCTCCTGGCCAGGAATTCAGGGGTTTTTTTGTGAAATTCTAGTGCTTACTATTTTGCTTGGACAGAACATAGCTTGGACAGAACATAGTGGGCACCAATGGAGAATGTGCCTCCTGTGAAGCAGTGCAAGAGCAGCAGTGGCCTGACCAGAGCTGGTTTTGTTGCCCAATAACTTTAGGGCAACACATCACCTCTCCTGTCCCAAGTGATCAACATAACTGATGGAGACCAAAGTGGTGAATGAAGTCCTTGTTTCAGTTTGCTTCCTTGGTGGCTTTTGCTGTCCTTACTAAAATGTCTTTATCTCAACCCTCAAGTTGTCTCACTTTTGCTTTTCTGATTCTGTCCCTAATTCCACTGCAGGGGAGTGAGTAAGTGGCTGTGTGGTGCTTTAGCTGCCTACTGAAGTTAAGCATAACATACCTTAAACAAACATAAATTGCAAAAATGAAAGAAAAAGAAATGCTTATTTAGATTTGCTTACTTTTATTTGTGTTCCCATAAAAATTTAAATTCATAAAGAACCCCCAGTGCTCAACAGCAGTGACTGTTGAGTAAATCACTCAATTGCCTATGTATGGATTCAAATAGCTAATTTTCAACATTTCTTTTAGAAAATGTAAGATTCTGTATCTGGCCTTAGGAGATTAAAGGGAGGTCAATGTCTTGCTCAAAAGCAAGGATCAGCTGATGCTTTTCCATTAACTAGTGCTAACTAAATTCTCTAAGAGAAGCAACTCACTACAACTGCCCCCACCCCAAGTATTCACATTACTGCTTAAAAGCCCAATTTAGTAATGTGACTGCCACCTCAGACCACTCAAAAATATTTGAACTAAAGGCAGTAAATGTCATACTATTAACTGACTCTGAACACCTTGTCTGTTAAACAAGAAACCTGTTCATTACTTCTAAATAAGCTTATATCACAAATGGCTCTTACTAGAAGGTATTGCATGCTTGGCATTTGTCTCTAAAAGATCTCTGAAACAGGCACTGAGCACAGTAGTCAGTAAGTCTCCTTATTTGCTGGACTGCAAGGAGGCTTAATTATGAAAAATGGTTCTTAATTATGCTTCATGGGTGATAGCCAACTCTACTACAACTAAATGAATGTATATGGCAATATTATTGACTCCTCTTACCCAAAGACCATGTTAAATGCTTAATGTACAGCCCCATATCTGTAAAGAGCTATGGATCTGACAGGAACTTCAATGATTTTTCAGCAGCTGGCTTGTTCAGAAGTGCAAAGCAATAGAGATGAACATAACTGAATGCCTGCTCAATGCATGCTCTCCAACCTTATGGGTTAAAGTACCAAAGAGAGGAAAAGAAAAACCAGTCTAATCTGTCTCCCAGTTACTTCACCTCTTCAAATTTGATAGCTTGTTTTATTTATTTACTGAAGTTTCATTAGTATTAGAGGAGTTTTAAGGACCAGAACATCAAAATTATTTGAGAAACTTTACATTCAGTGAGAACTCAACAAGAATTTTTAAAACTCCACCTCTTCTGCTAGCTGAACATGAACCAATTACATTGAAAATAACTGGTTCTCTTGAAGAAGGGCCTGATTGAATACTTAACATTTTTACATTCCAATAAGTAACTGCATCTCTCATAGCATAATGAATTCGGCAAAACCTGACTCTATGTCATATATATCCTCCCTTTGTTTAAATGTTATAAGTTGCAGGAGACTAGAGTGTAGATAGAATGAAGAAGAGAGAAAGGAAGTATAGACTTCTATATGGAACAGGTTTCCTAGTCTTGCATGAAGTACAAGAAGATAGTAGAAGTTAAATATTAATAACATACTTGGTTCAGTTTCAGAACAAAAGCACTTTTCAAGGGAGTCTGTTGGAAAATGGTATCCTGCAGAAGATGTAGCAGATAGAATGGGAAAAGTCAATCTCCAAAAGCAAAGAACTTACTTTTACTGAGTAACCTTTATTAGGAAATTCTTATGGCAGGAAAAAAAAAATATTTCCATTTTAGAACGTGCATTTTGAAACTGCTGCAGCTGCCCATGAGCTTGCTGCCTTTTAGTGGTCCTCCATCTTAGCACAGTCTCAAGGGAACAACTGAAATCCTTTCACAGACAGCTTCAAGATCATTATACCTGTGGTCTGACCTTAGGGGCTGAAATCTGGTGTGGTGCAAGAAACTTTAGAGGCCCACCGTCACCATGCCCAGCCAGCTCCTGGATGGGTTTCCAGGCCCTGCCATGCCTCCCTAGGGAGCCCCCACTGCCCTCAGCCCCCTGGATCAAGGGATCTTCTAGCTCACGGGTGGCCAACAGTCTAAAAGTCCAGAAGTCGGTAATTTCCAGGGGTTTGGATAAAAAGGAGTGGCAAACACCAGTGGCAGTCTTTTGACCCACCACCAGTGTATGATACCTTTTCTAACTGGAGGAGTTATGCTCCTATATGGGAAGGTGTGCCTTCAAATGACACACTTGATGGACATACTTATCCTGCCCAAGCTTCTTTAAAGGTATTTTTTTTAAAGTTATTGGAAGTAATTTTAATTGTGCCAAATTCAGGTATCTCATTGTCAGATAAGGATGGGAGAAATACATTAAGATACTGGTAATTCAAATATATCGAGAGAAGTGTTTTGTTGTAGCCTATGAAACTTTACCCAGCCAAGTTCAGTCAAATGTCAATTTTCATTTCAATAAATTTTCCTCTTCAATAGCAAGTAGTAGTTTATGCAGGAATTGTAGATTTTTCTTCTGTATAAAATTTAAGGGGTTTAAAAAGATTATTATAAAGGCTAGCATACTTTTTGCCCCTCAATCATTGTTAGAGGCTCATCTTACCCCATTGACAAATGATTTTGCCTTCATTCAAATTTGGCTATTCACTTTTACCTCTCATATTAATACATCTGGTTTTGCTGTGCATACAAACTTTGTAGCTTTGATTTTATTTTTACTGAGCCTGGCAACAACAAAATCAAAATTATATTGGATTGCTTATACATTCAAATAGAAAGGAAACACTGCTGTGGGGATATAAATAATCATCTGCAATTTAAACTACCCCTTCTGGACCCTGCAAATATAGAGGATGTTAAAAATAATATGTGGACAACAGACTGCGTGAATGGTGACATTTTAGAAAAAGAAAATGTTGGCATGAGAGTATAATCAGTAATGGAAAAGGAAATAAGTAAATTTTATGTCAAAACTGATCATGAGCTCCTACTTATTTCTCAAGCAGGACAATTTTTGGTTTCACCCCTTGAAAGTGGTGGTGTGCTGCATACATTTTTTTCCATTGTACGTCTGCATCAAATGATGGAGCAGTGGCACAGGTTGCCCTCAGAGGTTGTGGAGCCTCCATCCTTGGAAATATTCAAAAGATGTCATGGTCTGGGCAACAGGTTCTAGATGGCCCTGCTTGAGCAGGGGACCAGAACACCTGCAGACATTCCTTCCCAGCTCAGCCTTCTGTGATTCTGTGAAATGTGACGTTAATTCTGCTTATACGAATTAGAGTATTCCATGTAAAAAATATTACTGAAATTTGACAACCATCTCAGCAGATGATAGTATAATATTTTTCCAGTGTTCAAATGGTTTGATTTCAAACAAGTAAATACCAGGCCAATTGTTAGCACATTTTACTTCCTATCTGGTTAGAAAATGGCTCTGCTTATCCATTCCAACAGAATGCAAAAACTGTCACACCTATTTTAATAAAGAAATAATTCTGCTAGTCTATAAAAGACATATTTCCTTACTTTCTCTTTTTCTCTTTCCTTTCTCTACTCCTTAATATTTTCTGAATATTGACACATATATACATATATATATATACACACATAACACTGGTTTTCTAAAAGGCTGATGGAAACAAACAAGAAAAAATATGACTATCACATTGTTTCATAATATCCTTTAAATGTTCATAATTTAGTAGCTATTTTTCCCCAGAATCACGTACTAAAATGATTAGGTTTTCAAAATACCTCTGATCTTATCTAGTGCCTTCTACAAGGGACAGATTTTTCAAAGGACTAGGTGCTTTAAGTATTGTTTTACTCTGATTTTAAGTACCTACTTGTAGTTTCCAACCCTGCATTCCAGAAATCAGATTTTTTAGAAAATTTGTCCGTAAATGTACAGGTTATGTACAAACAAACATATATGAGTACCCATATGTGTACATATTAAATAAAAACCCACCATTGTTACTTCATTCAGGTTCAATTAGGACCATTTGTATAATTAGATTTTTGCCCTGATTAATAGAAAACAAGAGGTATGTGTATTTTTCCCTTTGAGTGTTCCTGAAGCAATGCTAAGGAGGAGAGGTTTGGGTTCTGCAACACCCTACATATTCATAGGATGCAATCTTTATTCCACCAAATAATAGCAAAGACTAAATCCACAAAACTAATTTAAAGAGCTTCTTGTTCAGTCCCCCTAAATATTCACTAGATGCAGAGAAAAAAAAAATCAGAGCACTCCCATGGGATTTGGCACATTTTGAGGTCTGGCAAAATATCATCTAGAACTGGCTCACCAGGACACACCTATAAAAATAAATACCTATTAGTTTGTGTGAGACTGCTCCAAACACCTGGCTTTTTACATTACCCATTATTTTCACTGTGCTTAGCTTAAACTCTGGCTCTCAGTTCAACTTGCATAAGTGGGTTGTGTGCTGGGGGCTCTGCAGGGGTTGCCAAAAGAGCCTCTCTCTCAGTCAAAGAAAATTAATGATAGAAAAATTACTTTATGGTGCAAGCTAGCGTTTCTGTCCCATCAATGAGGCAAATCCAATTCTCTCCTGCTTTATTTCCTGAAACCTTCATGCTGGAAGAGATATATTCCATTGTATAACCAGTTATTTATGAAACATTTATTTCAATAGCAGTAACTTTTTAAAAATACCATCAATTTAAAGAGAGTTTTGTTTCCTGCATTACCATTTTGTGTTGTTGACCAGGAAATGAGCCTGGGAACAGGAAATCATGCATGCTCTGTTGTATAAATTTATGGAGGTGACAGACTATGAAACCAATTTAGATGTCCTTTTAAAAAGCTTTGCCAATGTTTATTTTCTGTGAGTTTTGAAGACAGTAGCTTTAGAATTCTAAACTATACCATCAGCTCATGTAAATTAGCCAATTTTCCTTGAAGTCAAGATCGCTGGCCTGATTGACCCAGCTGAAGATTTGGCTTGAGCTTTTAAAAATCACTGTGAAAAAATGTTGGTGTTGTTTTTCTTGACTAAGATTGTTTGCCAAAATGGAAAATGAAGCAAAAGCTTCAGGGCTAGAAGAGTTTCAGCTATGCAGCTCAAAGACAACTGGGACAATGGGCCATTACAGGCAGTTGCTTCTTCCACATGACAGTAAAGTTAGCAGATTCTTTTTTTTTTTTTACTAAATCTGTGTCCTTTAAACCAATAAATCCTGTTCATTATGCCAGGGCATTTATGCCCTGGCAGAAAGAGATCAAGGGAGCTGTCAGCTGTGTCAAGCACAGAGATTGTCTGAAAGCCAAAAGAACTGTAACTTCATCTCCAAACTTGGCATGCCAAGGCTTTCTCTCCACATAAAGAGAAGGCAGGCAAGCTCAAGGCTTCTCTGGGGTAGAAAGGCCTCTTGCAATGAGACCATTCCTGTTTCATTCTTTTGGTTGAAGTAAATTGTACCTTGCTTGGAAGAACATTTTCCTGTGTCCCTGTGCACTATTTTTATTCACAGTAGTAGAGGATAACAATATTAGTCAGCTTGCTGTGCAAAAAAGCTGGCATATAGAGAGAAACGCCTAACTGGGTCATGGCAAAGCACCCCAAAAAGACATGCAGGGATAAGACTGTTGAGGAAATGTGCGTAGTGGAGAGAAAGGAGTGAGATCTAAGATCAAGCATCCTCATGGAATTATAAACACTGCTAGTCAAGCTGTTTGCAGTAAAATCAGTCATTCTTATGTGATAGAGAAGCAAAGTATTTCAAATAACTAGTACACTTCTTTGTATTTTTCCCTCTGAAATAATTTCATAATGTTTTGAATATTCTATAATTCATGCTACTTCCTCAAACATTTCTAAGCCAAAGTGACAAAAATTTTTGAAATCAGCTCATTCATCACACTCAAATCTCTCTGCTTTGTTTATAGACATAACGTAGAAAAAACATTTGCTTTTTACAGAGTTTTGTCTTATCTCATGGTACTGCAACACTTCCCACTTTTATATTGTCTTCTGAATTGTGCCTTCAGCTGATACAAACAGGCATGAATAGACTGACACAATGCTTTAAGTTTGCATATGTCTGTCAGTGATTACAAGTCTGAGTAACAGCCACCTGAAATAGCAAAACTGGTCATCACTTTCAGCCTACTGCTCCATTTTGTAAAGAACATGTTCTGAGGTGGGTATTGTGGGCTCTTGACGGTGGAAAACTGGGACACTGTTTGGAACTAGATGAAGGTCACAGACATACATCCAGCTTGAAGAGTCATATGATGAGACTGAAAATGTTTTTTTTGGAAAATAATATGAAAATATGACTGCATGGATATATATATATTTATTTATTTATATATTTATATAGAACATTAAAAATAGTTTGCCACTGTCTGTAGACTGCCCCCACCTAAAGAATGAAAAGCATCAACTAATTCCTACTAATCCCTGCATTAAACTTCCTGACCCTGCAGCCACTGGTTGAGCAGATTAGTTGCAGACTAGTAAGAAGCACTAGAGGCAAGGCATAAAGAGGATACTTTCTGTCCATAGATCAACACTGTTCCCCTTAAGACCCTTGCAGAGAAGATTAATGAATTACGGCCTTGACGAGCAGAGAGTGAGGTAGATTAAAAATTGGATAAATAGTGGCACCCAGAGAGTCATGATCAGCGGCACAAAGTCTCATTGGAGGCCAGTGTTCTCCAGGCACCTCTACTGGGTCCAAGCCTGCTTACCATCTTCATTAACAGTCTAGATGAAAGGGGACAGCATAGTCTCAGTGAGTTTGCTAATGACACAAACTGGGAGGACTGGCTGAAGTGCCAGGTCATACTTCATAGTCCTACAACTGAAGTGGAACAACTCTGTGTACCAGTATGTACTGGTGGAAACCCAGCTGGAAAGCAACCTTGAAGAAGAGAACCTGGGGCTGTGGTGGACACCAAGTGGGACATGAGCCAGCAGTGTGCCCTGGTAGCAAAGAAGGCCAATGGTGTTCTCCTAGGCTGCTTTAGGAGTGTTGCCAGCAGATGGAGGGAGGTGATCCTGAGCCTCTACTCAGCCCTGGAGAAGCCTCACCGGGAGTGATGGGTCCAGTTCTGGGCTACTCATCATAGAAGAGATACGGACGTACGAAAGAGAGTCCAACAAGAGGCCATGCAGATGATTAAGGCACTGGAGCTTCTCTCCAGTGAGGAAAGGCTGAGAGACCTGGGACTGTTCAGCCTGGAGAAGAGAAGGCTCAGAAGGAGCTTGTCAACGTCCATAAATACCTGAAGGGAGGATGAAAAGAGGACAGAGCTAGGCTATCTTCAGCGGTGCCCATGACAGGATGAAAGTTAATGGGCACACGCTGAAACACAAGAGGTTTCCTCTGAACATCAGCAAACACATTTTTACTGTGAGGATGACTGAGCACTGGCACAGGGTATCCAGGGAGGCTGTGGTGTCCTTGTCTGGACATGGTTCTGGGCAACCAGCTCTAGGTGGCCCTGCTAGAGCAGGACAGCTGAACTGGGTGATCTCAAGAGGTACCTTCCCACCTCAGCCATTCTGGGATTCCATGATCATGCTCCACTTGAACATCTCAATGAAGCATATTAGCTACCTTTATAAAGGCCTCTTCATATTGAAGCACCTGGTACCAACATTAGACATCATTCAGAATAGGCAATGTTGACAATTCTTCCACTAAAAATGCTTGAAACACCAACATAAAAAAATCATGACATCATTATAAAATTTTGGCTAACAGCTGAAGTATTATTATTATTAGAGAAAGAAAAGCTATTCTTATTCCAGTTTTTGAGGATCATCACAGATATTGGTGTGATTATTCTGTCAGATTACTTACACCGGTTTAACTAAGAAGAAAATCCAACCTCACATTTATCAAATTTACACCATTATGTCTAGCAATAAAGAGCTTGATCGCTTCAAAACGCTTTTTGCTAAATTTCCTAGTGCTCAAAAACTGTCTCCTGTCATTATTATTACAATGCTGAAGATGCCTTTGTTATCATGCTTTCTTGTGCATGCTCCTGCTATGGCAGGACTCCTTCCCTCCCTCCCTTTCTCTCTTCCTCTCTCTGATTTCACATGAGCATTTCCAGTGACAGCGCCCTGCAAGGAGTCTGCCATCCCTCTAGCCCTGCTGTGCAGAGCGATAGCACCACAGACATTCTCTCAAGATTTTCTCTTCTTTTGAAACTCACACCTTTGACTAGGAAGGAAAAGAGGCATTTATGCTCTTGCTGAGACACAAAGCAGCTGGGTTAGGTGGGAGGAGAGACACTGCCTCTATTCCACAGTCACTTCTGTCACTAGGCATGAGTTATGAGAGTTGGGTAGCAACTTCAACTGTGCAGATACTTTTTGTAACTCTGGGGTCAACCCCAGAAGTTTTACTGAATAACAAGTCCTTCACTAACATGTATCAGTTAGTCAGTAGGTTGAAAGATGCTATATCCTTTACACTGGCTTTTGGGAAAAACAAACTGCATTCCACACAAGCAGATTACTTTCTTTGCACTGTGAGGATAATCCACATATTATCACAACTTTTATAACTTTTTACCAATGCATATTCTCTGGATTTTCACTCCTAACACACTGCTGCCTAGAAATACATGTATCAGGAGAGTATCACTGACCAAACTGGCAGAGATACACAGTAAACAAAGATTGGAAAGAACAAGCAAAGACAAGAGTCTTGAGCTGAACAGACTACAGGAACATAAATTCAGTTCTAAGTTCTTGTAAATTATTTAAAATAAAATTACAGGTTGGCACCTCTATATCTACAAATTTAAATAATTAAATATCTAACTCTAGAAATTAAGGGATTGTTCACTTTAGAAGACGAGAAGATGTACTTGCTAACTAATCCAAACAATTTGGGAAACCTATTATGGCAAAACTACAAAACAAACAGCTCTCCATCCCATCTTCCGCATCCATCACCTTCTGACTCTTAGAATAGTTCTTAAAGGTGGAAGATCCACAATAGTCTTTGTTTCATCAGAGAACACTGGGAGTTGTAGCTCTGTATTATAAGCAGTTTCAAGGCACAAAGAAGTATTTCTGAAATACAATGAGGGATATTTCTTATTTCATCTTACACCTATCACTAAATAACTTCAGACCTACATTTGTTACAACTAATTGCAAACCAATTTCTTCTGCCAGTCCTACAAAACAGGGAAATGTAACCCAAATGGACACCCATTTATGTGTTTTGTTGGCAGAAAGAATAAAGATCACAGGAAATCTGTTTACTGAAATTTGAGTACTTGTGAGTAAACTTGAAAATTTGCATCAGATTTTTGTGCATCAGTATACCTCACCAAGTTCTTATCCCCCTACCAGACAAACTCCAGAAAAATTCTCATTCTCAGCCCCCCTGATGTCTGTATTTGCCTAATTTTAGAAACCAAAAAAAAATCTCATGAGCTTTCAGATGTTGCTTAAAGCTTATTTTGTTTGGGATAGTAAACAGACAGTTTTAAGGTATTGAGATCAATCTTTATTAATATTTACTCTTTGTTTTATAGTAGCATTTACCAGTTCTACTCACGGATCATGGGATACAAGCATGTAAGTTCATCTCCTAACACATCAAAGTGCCCTGCTTTCATTAAGGGACATTTCTCATATTCTGAATATCTTAGCTATTCTAGCTTTTACTGCAAATCTGTCTCACATTTCCTGTTAAACCTTTTTCCATGCATTTGACTTATGTATTTGACTGGGTTGGAATCTCAGCCTTCTCAGGAGCCATAGACCGACATTTTTATAGGAGTGGTTCTGAGTTGCTGTTTGGGTGCTGTACTGATGTGAGATAAGAGCTTAATGTCTTCTGAGAGATTTTGGTAGAGACGATGATTTTCCTCAAGTATATTTAGGTTTTAGGTTTTGATTGGACTGTACTTCTCCAGGACTTGTAATGAAAACTACAAATTGAATAGAAGCATTATCAGAAAAGAAAGAACAATACTTTTATTGTGTAGTAGATGCAACAGTGCATCTCAGTCAAGGTGTGACTTCCTTATTTCTAGGACAAATCTTTACATATTACAAAACAATAACAAATTAGAAACAAATTGCCTTGTAACTTTAGAAAACTGCTTTAAAATGCTTTAAAAGCTACCAGAGAAGTGTCCAAATTTAAATCCTTTTAACAGTAGTGCCAAGCAAAAAAAATCACAGCATCTGCACCATCTGCACATCACTGAACATATTTGATATAACATGCATAAACCCTCAATCTAGTAGAAGGGCATGTCTTTATTAATAAGCTACCAAACCTATCTGTCTAGCTATTCCTCTTTTTTTAAAAAGGAAAACTGATCTACTTTACCCCACAGCTCTTATTGGATAAGAGAGAAGGGCTCAGAGTATTTCACAAAATTATTCCTTGGCTCAGTTTTATAGCTGTGCTGGAATAGGACTATCACCTTCTGTATAGTAAGCACTAAATCAATTCATACAATGCACTTCTTTGTGAACTGAACTGAGCTAAATCCAAAATCTGAGACTAAGTCCTTTTGCATAAAATGATTGCTCTGTTTCTCTGTTCAATGCAGCCCGCAGCCTCAAAGGTCTTGGAGTTGTTCTGACACAATGAAAGAAATACTTATTCAGAGGACAAGATCTTCAGCAGGCAAACAACCACCAACAAGAAACAGATGGATTTCAACAGATAAATACAGAATGAAGATTCAACTGACTACAGGGAGATTTATTTAGCAACTGTTTCCAATTTATCTTTGAGATGTACAGTAGCAGCAATTTATAAGAAGTCAGAGCCAGCTTGCTATTTACATTGCATATAAACAAGCCTAAGTGAATAATTAAGCCAATGAAGTACTTGTTTTTCAAACTGTGTAGGCTGTTTGGAAGCCCTACTACCTCTGAGCACTTCTAATTTCTTCAGGATCCTAAAAATATTTAGTATTACTACAAAGTCTTATGTGTTTCTCAGCTTGCAGATATGTGAGCAAACCTAAAGGCAAGTTCTTGTATTTATTCTAAGATCATACTCTTAATACAGATATTTTCATAGAAAAATCATTCATTCAGAAATAACTGAAAACACATCAAATAAAAATTTTAAACTGCATAACCAGACTTCATATCAAATAAATTTCAAGATTATTGCTAATATTGTTATAAATGCTTATGCTTTAAATTAAATTTGGAGATTTAAAAGCCCAAGAGTTACTGATATTGGCAACTGAAGTCTGTGTGCCTACTAAAACATAGTGTTGTTTGGCCAGAGTATCTCAGTTTTTAACCAACAGCTTTGCTGCCAGCCCTCAGAGACTAACCCCATTCTTAGCAAAGACAAAACTAATATTAGATAGAGCACTGGGGGCAGATATTGAATTGAATAACTGGGGTGATTACTGCAGTAATCGATGAAGATAGTAACACATAGGAGCTTCATGGCCATTTTGGTTGCATGATCTGGACTTTCCTCCTTCAGTCTCTTATATTTTCCTGCTCCTTATCATACCAAGCTGGTCTAACTGGGGGGCTTTGCTAGCTTCTGAATATTTTAACACTCATTACTACCACTTTTTACAAAATGCTGTGATGGTTTAATGATGTAGGCATCTGTCTCCCAGCAAACAGGCTAAGATGAACAAGACAGCACAGATCATTGAACAGCCAATGGCAAATCTCAGGTGTCACATTATCATCCTATGCTAACATGGAGCAGGAATCACATTTTATTGTATTTTCTCTTGTCATGTCAAGGACTTCTGCTTTACTAAGAATAATATCAATAATATAAACAATGAACATACATAAAATACTATTTCCATCATTTATTTCTGACAACAAAGGCTAAAGCTAAGACTGACAGCATGGCTTCTTTTCCTATACTGACAATGCATGTTTTTATAAAATCATATGCAATTTTCTGAGTGTTAAAGTGTGCTGTCATTTGTATATCTAAAGCTCTCTAAGATTCATATTATATACTGAATGAAACAAAAATCTTCAGGCTTTTCCCTCCTTGTATAATTCCCTAGAGTTCCACGGATGCTATAAAAACCCTTAAGCTATAGAAGTGTGACAGTTCAGTATTTCATACAGTATTTATATACATTTCTGAACAGAATATTGCACTGTATGAATACTCTTTGTAACTTCCAAATATTTATGTTTCTAAATCTTGCCCTTTGTATGACTACAGAAATTGCAGCAAATAAACCCTCCCCTGTGTATTCACAGGAATCTGGGTTATCTGGCTTTTAAACCAAATTCAAAACATACTTCAAAAGCAATTGCCACACAGAAGACACTGTTAATGTGAGTAACTTGGTGACATCTCTGCCATATGAAGTAAAGTGTTACGTATTGTCCTGAACATATCTATCAATACATGCAGAAAAAGCTGATGTTATTGTCCTCTTTCAAATCCACTGAGAATCCATAGACAGCTGACACTCCTGACATAAAACTTGAATCTATTTCTTCAGCTTAAAAACTGTAAACTTACACAAAGGTTTTCCCAACCTGTATTTCACGTTTGGTTTAAAAATCACTTCATGTAAAATTTTTAGATCAGACTGTCCTCTATGCAGAAATCAATATACAACAAAGTCTGTGAACCCTTTAATAAAAATTCCTCACCATCCATATTTTAGGAAATGTTTTTTAAGTTTCCTTAGTTTATGTCCAGCTAATACTATGAGTATATGTCCCAATCTCCCTAAAGCCACAAATTGACTTTTCTGTATGTTTTTTGCATCAGCAAAGTTTCCCAAGCTCTCCAAAACCGTTAGTTATTCTTTTGGGCTTTGTGTGAATTAGTTGTGAGCATCTGGCCTACAGCTGCTTCTGCTACAGAAAGAAATACCAAAGTGTAGCTCCCACTCTACAACTTTCTGGAAATGTCTACTCATTGACTTATTACTTGAAAGTTTCTCAAAAAGCTGGTGTTAGCCGGAATATTTAGATAAGAACAGGATAGTCATTGCATGTGGCAAAGCAACAGAACTCCAAAAATTTGGCCAGTGGAATATATGAGGAGAAAGGGTGGTGAGAAACTTTCTTCTTGTCACTTTGTTGATTAAGTAGAGCTGCTCACAGCAATTATTCACACATGGAATGCCGGAGCTATCTTCTCTTTCTCCTCCCACCGAGCACTAATTTTATTGTTATGGCCCCAAGGGTCCACCCCTGCCCCATTGCACAGGAACTTGCACTTTGGTTTCAATCCTGGAAAACAGTTAATGCCAGTATTGCAAAATCTATATAAAAGCTTCTTTCAATGGCCACCACTTGCAGAAAAAAATAGGGTTATACATAAAAAGACTCTTAGTCTCCCTCATCGATTTGACCTTGGTCAAAACTTGAAAAAATGAGATTTATCCATAAGACTTCTGATGCAATTAGTGGAATTTTGGGGTCTTAACTGCCTTTACAGTTTTAGAGCCTCAGATTATGGCTGCTTGCAATGTTTAGGTCAGAAAAACAAACAAAGACATATATTTAGGGTGGTATTACTTTCTCTTGAATCAGGACCCAAAAACAAACAAAAAAAAAGCTGTGAAAGGTATTCTTACAATGTAAATTAATTTTATTCAAAACAGATTAAAAAAACTAACAAAGCTTGCCTAACTACATGAGGTAGTACATGTAGCAAAAGAGAAGGCAGAATATAGTATTCTGAAATATGAAGAATATGAATAAGTTTACAAGTCGGAGTGAAATAAATTCAACAACAGAAACAAAATATACCAAAAATAAAGTTTAACAGCTTTTCAGTCTTAAAGCACCAATACACTTTTCATAGAAAGAAACATAGTATCACCACTACATGTTCTTCATGTACCATAATATGGTAAAATTAATGTATCAAGCTGTTCACTATAAATGAATTCTTTAAAATGGTGAAGCAATAAATGACATAATTGTCACTGGGCTTCATACCACTATACTTCCTGGCCTGCAGGAGTATTTGCCAGGTCACAAGGAGCAAGGTTAGCCTTTGTTACCATTTTCTTTGGTTTTTTTGAACATTTACTCCCATATCAATGTTTAGCATATTGATGACATGTACAGCTCAAGGCTATAAGCTTGCAAATTTTTTTGGATGTGTACAATTTTACATTTTTTCTGAACCCAAATTTAGGTAAATTGAAGGAATCACATGGCAAAAATAAAAAATGTGTTTCTGCAGAACTTCAGGCTTATTCCTTAATTTCAGGTTACTGCACTTCTCAATACAAAGATTTTATGAGATCCTTCAAGGTCACGTATGTCTGTTTCACACGCCCATCCCAAAAGAGTGGAATATCTGTGAAGGATTGGGTCATAATGGATTATGGCTATTTGAACTAAAGAGTTTAGCAGCATCCAATAAATATTTTATTCATCTAATTTAAAAATAATAGACACAAATGGCCCAGTCTCTTAAGAATATTTTTTAGCGGAAAACATGCTAGCAAGATCCAGGGCTTCTTCTATATTTCATATTTCCCAATTTATTTCGAAACAGGTATTTGTACTTGTTCTGATTAGTGTGAAATTGAGAACAATCTAGCTCTTCATTGATGCTTTCATGGCTAATGCTACTTTAAATCATCAAGAAGTTATATATGTATTTATTTTACTTTAAGGCATGATTTATTTTATCAAAACATTGGGATGACTTATTTTATGTACATTGAAAATAAAAACTCAAGCCTCCCTCTTGAATAGTTTTAAGGTTACTGTTAGTGGCATATATAAAGCACCATATAATAATATATTCAGATGAAGAAAACAAAGAACATTTATGAGCTTTGAATTAACTGTATAGGAGTAACTGCTAAGAAAATATAGCAATATTTAACACAGGATTCAAAGTAATGTTATATATCATTATAGATTTTCAAACGAATTTTTCTCCCATGTTTATTTTTACAGATATTTTTCATTAAGATTTATATGTAATTTAAACTTTTTGGTGGAGAGCAGTATACATCTTCTGTACAATAATGTTACAGCTTTATACAAATTTTAGGAATCACAAGAAATGGCCTGTATTAATCTTTTCCAAGTGCTCTGGTTTCACTCGCCTGTTTTATGTTTTACTTGCTAGACTCAAACAACGGCAAATACTCTGAAAGCTTTGCTTCCTGGAGGATTCTGTAAACTGAAAAAGAAAAACATTTTAAAGGTTATTTTTAGGACCATACCATTCCAATAAGAACTTTTTTAAATTTTTAGTTGTTAATTCTAGTATCCTGCAGCACTTCTTGTGACAACTCCTAGATTTATCTATCTAGGATTTCTTTAAAACTGCTACAAATAAAAACTGCATAATTTTCAGATTTTTTTTTTCCAAACAGCTTAATAGGAACAAAATACAACAAAAAAAATTCAAGTAATCCTTTGTGATGAGGGATTCTGGTTTAAAGAATCGAAGCAAAATACAAAAAGTGTTTTGGAAATAGACATACATCTTTTATGCTTACTCTTTTAGCAACTGTATTTGGAGAGAACTTGCAGACTCAGGAGATCACTTGTTAGCTGCTTATACAATGAAGAAGGGATTTCTACAGAGACCTAATATCTAACAAAACCAAAAGGAATGCCTTCTGAATGGATAAGTATCTGGCTTCAAAAGAAAACAAAAATACCCAATTCCAATGAAATGTTGATAGAATAAGTATTTTTGCCTTAAAAGTTGGACCAGTATGTCCTATTTATAGTCCACTGTTTTTTCTTTTGCCAACCCTGTCTGAAGATTATCTGGGAAGGAAAGGGAAATGGAGGTGGAAGCAAGTAAAGGGACAATGGAACAGGTTGGCTGCAACAGCATTCGAATTCATCATCTTCTGCTTCACAGAAAACTTGCATGTGACTTTTTTCCAAACTGCTGACCTCCCAAACTTTACTAAGATGATTCATATGTAAATATATGTGTATTTATACATATTTTTAAATTTATATTTATAGATAATCTCTAATACGTATATTAAAATACAAATAATGATCAAATTTGCAACATTCTTCCTGTCTGCCTCTCTACTCAAGAACATTCATATGGACAGCAAAAGTGTCAGCAAGGAAACACTCTAAGGGAATTGGATGATCACAGAGAAAAATCAATAAATATGTAAAATAAGTCATCCATTGAGCAAAGAAAATCTGTATTTTACAAGCTTCCAGAATTGTTGAAATGTCTGAGAGAAAAAGAGGACATTCTCCTACCCACAATTAAAAACAAGACAAAAACACTCAATAATTTCCTATTTCTGAGTTTTCTACAGAAACTTTTTGAGGTTTTTCCCCACACAAATTTCTCAAAGACTATAGTCTGGTTGGGTAAAGATCATTTTTAGTCTAAGAAACATTCTTAGTTTTATAGGACAAAAAGAGTGGTACAGTGTTTTTAAAGTAATTTCTCTTTTTTCCTTTAGAACCCGGAGAACCCTTTCAGGGATTAAATTTAATCTGCAATGCATAGCCATGTGTTATTATCACAATGCACGAATGCACTCAATACAAGTAGTGAACTTTCACAGCATCTCCATGTCTTTCAGAAAAACACTGTTAACAACAAATTATTAAGAAAAAAAAGAACATCAAAAATATGTTTAAATCATTGTGACTTTTAATGTTTGTGAGTATTAAGTATGATTCAGGATCACTGGTTTGATACCATATAAATCACTAACAAACAGTTCATCAGGAACCAATGAACCTGCAACATTAATGTCAATTTTTAATAAATCCTTAAAGAAGCAACTGCAATTCTCTTATTAAATATTGTGTTAGTTGCAACAGAACCAGCAAAGGAAGCAAGAGGTTTACTTCATTTCATAAGCAGCTTTTCAGGGCAGAGTTGTACGAGGTTAGAGGAGGCAGACAGCTCCACCACCATAGCTTCTCCAAAGTCACCGCAGCTGCTGTTACACCAGCTCTGTAAATCACCCCTTGTGGCCTCTTTGTTTGGCTGCTAGCACTGCCCCAGGTACAAACAGACAGAATGCAAGATTCTGAACCTTATGGAGGTCAAGAGTAAAGTGAAACCTTTGCAAATGGGCTCTGTACCTTTCTGAATATATCCCATTCTGAAAGGAAGCCACATAGACCTTTCTTTTGTCTACTGGCATCACATCAACGTAACCGCCCTGGTCGCGGACCACACCAGCGTGCACTGCTGCCCGGCAGATACTGGAGATCTGAGGAGTCAAGGAAAAGATCACCTTTGCATTCATCCTTCTATTGCACCATTTGTAAGAAGAAGACAAATACAGGTATTTAAACCAAGTCTAGGAAACACAAACAAATTATATTTATCGCATGACTAATTTTATTAGTCTTACAATATTTAAATCAGCTTCATTAGGACTTCGGCCATTTTATAGGAATTGAGAAAGAGATTTCAGATCACTTTCACCATGATTCAAAAATAATTGATTTCATTTATTTCAGTTCAAAGATCAGGAACACGTTTGAATACTTCAGCTTTTCAAAATGCAACGATCTATCAGCCAAAACCTCAAACATTAGTGGAATGATCCATAATTAAAGGGAACATCACAGTTTTCTACCCAGACATGGGTAAATACTAAAAGCTAATTAGACAAAGGGTATAATGTGACCATCAGACAGAAGATAGAGGTCTAATACGAAAGTTCCCTGTTAACAGGATTTATAGCTGCTTGAAACCTCTATCTCATGAGGGTCACGAATTCCCCTCATGAACCCATGAGGAACAAACAATATCCACAGAAGGATTTCCCAGTGAGTCTTGATAATGTTAATTTAAGTAATTGATTTAGACTTCCAGTATTCTATTACTCTTTCAGCACTCTAATAATTGTCAGAAGAATGAAACTTCTTAGATATTCCAGAAGGTAGGTCCCAATCTTGAAAACATAGCATAGCAAAGTGCAGCTCCAGCTTCAATGTATCTCCACCTAGAGCCAAGTTTTTGGTGGGAAAAGTTTTCAATGCAATAGGTTTCTCCACAAGCAACCTTTAAAAATTTAGCCAATATAAATATAAATAGCTGGTCCAAAAGTCCACAATTTAAACAAAAACTGCATTTCTTCCAGTTATAACTGGAATAATTTATATATGTTATCATAGCAATTTTCAATGTCAATGCTATATAAAATCAGGAATTTAAATAGCAATGATTTTCCTACTTTCATTCTAAACACAGGACTTGCCAGGTTGACTCATAGATAGTTTGTTTTTTAATATTACAATATTTAAAGCAGTAAAGATCTGAAATAATTTAAGCAAATAATCTTTTGCAAAGATGCTTTAGAGGTTTTCTTTCCACACTGCTGGGTGCAGTTTTTGAACATGCCAGAAAGGATGCCATTTATACCCCTCTGTACTTTTCCTCCTCCCAAGGTTGCAAAACGTTTTTTATACCCTGAACACCAATAGATGCCTTATTGTTAAGATTATAGCATGCCTTATTTATCCATACTGTGGAGTAACTAAAGAGTAGACTGATCATGTGCAATTTCAAATACCCAGGGGGAAAAATTGCCTCTGCAATACAGGATTACAGTCAGAAGAAATGAGAGATGATATTTACAAGCAATTAACTACACTGAAGAACTAGAAGAAAACTATTCATTCTATTCATTTCTAGTACAATAACACAGCAGTAACTTTGTTTTCAGTTCCCACTGGAGATATAAAAAAAGGCTAGAGGTACAACTGGAGAAAAGAAAGATCAGCTTTTTCACCTCTATAATATTAACCAAAGTGCTACACCTTTTACATCATGAGACAGGGGTATACCTTCATAATTACATTTGAGGGTGGCTAAGATACTGGCTGTTCCAACATAATTTGGAAGTTTCTAGTCAAGTAAAAAGGAAAGGAAATGTCAAGGGACGGAGATTTTGACAGAGGAGGCTGACAACTTGTTGGAAACTACATCCACCAAAGGATGGGGCCACTGTTAGGGCTGGCACCACAACTGGACCAATCAAGTATGGCTGGGCTAATGCACATTTCGAAGGTGAAGGCAAGACACTTGAATGGAAAATGTGAAAAATGACAGGTTAGAAGACTGGGGTTCATGAAGCCAGCTCAGAGGCTATTTTCAAATGAAAAATAAACTGATATTCTGATGCTACAATCCAGATGAGACTGGAGAGCAAATGCACATGATTTTTGAATAAATGAACAATTACATGAGTAAAAATTCATAATTATGAACTAGTTTGTAGGAATAGCTATGAAGAGATGCATATAGTTTTATAAACATATACAGAATATTTCTTTTTACGAAGTATTATCTCTCCTTATCTCTCAATAACTTCTCATTGTCTTGGAATGAGACTATTAGACATGCATCAAAATGAAATCAGATTCCAAAGTGATGCCACAGTATTTCCTATGCTTAATATTATGTCATCCAGATCACACTTCCTTGAACCACTAAGGCAAGCCTCCTGTTGATTTAAGCAAAACAGGATTTCACTATGTCTATCACAAATATCAGCATATTATTTGTGGTTTACATCAGCATCCTTGTGTCACTTTCTGGAAAACTTCAAAGATTTGGGGTTGTTTCTTTAATTCTGATGAAGAAACTCCAAAGGGTGTACTAGGCAGTATTTTAAAGTTAGTATGAACACTTCATACAGCATTTTATGGCCGTGCTTTATTACTGTGTTGTGAACACTCCTAAACTTGTATTTTTCACAGGTCATACCAAGTTAATACCAAGTTAATTATTTTCCTTCTTCAGATACTCAACAAATACCAGTATCTACCACAGCATAGCACTACTCTACAAAGACATTTAAACCACATGTATTTTTAACATACCATCATAGGAATATGGAGCTATTTAATAGCTTTCTACATCATATTCTTTATATTTTACCATAGTAGAGAATTATGAATACTTTGCAAAAGTTTCAGGGAATTTTTCCATCTATGGTTACTGAAACAAAAATCATATGACCAAAGTCCTCAAATGGTATAAAATTATTCAACTCCATCAAACTCTTTAGATAAAGGATATTTGCTGGTCTCTAGTCCCTGGAAGAAGTAAGGTAGACACACTGAAAAACTCAAACGAATTCTGCTCTGCAGATACCTATTTATCCCCTTTACCACTATACTCTCTGTACTAAAATCTACTGAAAAATAAACTAGAACAACACCTGAAGTTGATAAGAAGACTCCCATATCTGTTTTTAACCTATATTTATGTCCATTTTTTCCTAAAAGCAGTATAGCTGCACACATTTCTATACAATGGAGATGAATAATGAGATAGTACACCTAAAATAATTTAAAATCGTATCTCTATAACACTAATTAAAGTCACCTGGGACTTCTCCAGCCAAAGAAAACACATATTATGAGATTTCTCCCTGTCAAGGTTAAACACGAGCATGTCTTCTTTCTCCTACAACGGTCTCTTCTAACTCACTGGGAAACTTTGTCTGTAGCCCTTAATTGCAACCACAGAGCTGAAAGAAAATCATTTTCCACAAACTGGACTTGCATTGCATCTATTTTCACTGCCCCTTTTATGCACGTTAAGGATTCAGTTCACAAATCAATGATCTTTCTAAACTGGAAATACTTTCACACCCATGACACTACTTATGGACAAGAGTGTTTTCAGGACAAGACACTCAGATAATCTAATGGACATCAGTTAGTTTCATAATGCTGAGGAGTAAATATCCACATATTGTTTTCACACATTTCAAAGAACTGGAAAATCATCATCTGACCCAGCTCGTTGCCATACTACTCTTTCTGACATCCATAAGACAGTTAAACCCTAGAGTTTACTGCCAAAAATACAAAATGCTTTCTCTGCCACATACTGTCTTCTTCATAGAGACATGACAAAGGAGGGGCATAAATTAGAAATCTCTTTTCAGACTTTTTACCCACCTCAGAACTAAACATGCTGTAGAAAAGACAGGGAAAAAAGTTGACTAGCAAACAGAATGACAAAAAAAATCTGTTAAAATAATATGACAGTCTGAGATACTTTACACAAATATATCAAAACTATGTTGCAAATGCTTAGCTATCCACACAGATAAGAAATATTCAAAATAATGAGACTGTAGCCATTTATTTAAGAGCAATATTTTTGTATAGTCTGACAGAAGTTATGGTTGCATCAGGATTTCAGATGCAAAGGGTTAAATGAGTATACACTGCTAACGTTGAACAGTGGGAATTTTGATTAAAAAAAATTTAAAGTATGGGTCCAGAGCCTAGTGAAGCCTATAATGAGTTTTCAAATAACTTTCCATATTTTCAGCATCTGACTACCACTAACTTAAGTGGGAGCCTCTGAAAAAGAACTTTTGAAAAGTGTAAAAAATCATCATATGGAGGAAAACTTTTATATCAATATTCTCTTATAGTTACATTATAATTTATTTCATAGAATCTTATGTCTCATTTTATAACACAACGTAAATTCCTATACTTACATCAGAATAAATTCGTGTACCAATTACTCGAGCGTAGTGTGGATTTGCCTGCATGCAGTTGTGAGGACAATACACCCTGAAAGATCAAAACCAAACCACATACATTTAGGAAGAGTATCAGAGGATTAATAAATCATGTTCAATGACAAATTATTAATCATAAATCAAGTTGGTTGTCTGTACATATGGGTCCATAATGCTATTTAAAACCTGTCAGTTTTTGAGGCTTTGACCATACAGGTGAAAGCATTGCTGATGTGTTGGAAGTTCATATGAAGTGCTTATAATCATACTTTAACAAGTCTGGTCTTCTTTCCTTTGGATAAGTAGATGGTGTTCTTGTCCAACATATGTGAGGCAAGTAGAAATTCAGTGAGAAGACAGCCTGTTCATTATTCTACAATACATCTGATTCTAAGTGCCCTTTACAAAATGTACAGTCTCAGAAGAGGCAGATCTGACTGAGGACCTGCTTTAATACTGATGACTTGGTGACCGAAGCTGATTTAGCAACTTATGATGAAGCTGAGCATTGGCATATGTGGTTAGAATGAAAAACCTTGGAAAGTATTGAGACTCCTAGCTGATTCTGGGAGGTCAGAAACCTACCAAAACAAACACTGTCTTTATTAACTGCATTTTGTTAACATTTGAGGAAAACTTTCTCTGGGATTCCCGTCTCTTTAACTTCAAAATGCACAGGAAAACAATGTGGGAAGCTAAGTGTAGTACAGAAGGTGTCAGCATTTTATTTGCTAACTGTGATATGCTACAAGCAAGAACCATCAGCTGACTCTAGGTCTACTCTGAGCTATTTCATTTGAAAAATGGAGCCACCCTACATGGGGCAGCCCTGGGCAATCTCGAAAATGTTATCCAGGCTCCAATCAATATTTGGAAAATCAAATCACTTAGGCATGCTAGAGTCTTGCCAGATGGGCAACTAAAAGATACTGATAAGAGTCAGGAAAGATATTTTTGTCAGAAGGAAGCAAGAAGTTAAAGAAGCCTGTTGAAGACCTGCTGATTTATGAGCTGGGAGTATGAGGGAAAAATGAGGTTGTGTAATCAATGCCATGACTGATTACTGCTTGTAATTCCCAAGACTACATTCTCAGAATTAAGAGCATGCATGGAATCTTGAATGAATCATTGCCATTGTGAAGTTTCTTAAGTTGACACATCAGAATTACGTCATTTTAAACCTTGTACTTATTTCTTCATTTTCCTAAAGACAAAACTCGTTTTTCTCTTAATGAAGCTAGCTTTAGTTTTTAATAATGAAGAGAAAAAGATAGGAGATTGTACCCATCCATTCCTGTGTTCCAGTCCTTAGCTTACTCCTCCTCCTTACATCTTCCAGCTAGAAAGCCAGGAGTCATAGCCAAACACCAAGTCCATGGACCCAAGTGCTACATGAAGGGATGTTTTCCTAGCAGTTTTGGCTTTGTACTTGTTTCCTGTGTTGGCTGTAGGACTGCTATGAAAGTAATCCTGTGGATATCTCCAGCTTAATTTGTGGTAAATCATGCTACAGGGTATTTACCTTTGACTCATCTATGGTTTTAAGAACTATTACCGAATTGCTTTATCAAAATATTGCGGTACACGCGCCTTTCGAAGAGTTAAAGGACAGCCTTCAAAGAAATGGCACAGAGATTTAAAGCCAACCTGCAGACCAGACCTTGCCTTAACCAGACAGATTTCATTTTTTTTTTTAAATCCAGTTTCTCCAGAACTCCCAAGCAAATTGGTAATTTCTATGGTAATTATCTGAATTCTATCCTTCTATTGTATCTGTTTTACAGGTAAATAAATTGAAATAAACTGTACTTTGCTTAAAGTGCATATATATAATAATGGACAATGAAAAATAAAAATGCACTTTTATTCACAGTCTTTAGTGTAAGGATTTTGCTAAGATTGGCAACAGGATCTTAATGAGTAAAAGAAAAAGAGATTTTCCTAATGAAAAATCCTGCAGATCATCTTTACCTACTTTGCCTTCTACTGAGACCAAAGACCAAAATACCACTTGAACATTTTTTACCTCATTTTTACAGCTACTGTTGTCACCTTTCTCAACAACTTAAGATACCTTAAAATCATTAGTAAATGGCAGAAAATAGAGCAGCACTGTAAATTAATAACATTTTATGAGTTTTACCTCGGGCAGTGTGAGGCTGGTTTTTGAAATGGGCACAGTTGTTCCACTGTGGTTTCACAGGTGATAGCCTGAACTGAAGAAAATAAAACACAAACAAGTAAATGTGTGCTATTTAGAAAAAACAGAGCAGTACTGAGCTTGTAAGAAATAAATACTAACCTGTTACTTTAGAGACAGTGAAGGAGTTAGCAGATTGGTATTTTCTGAAGAAGAAATATTAGAAATTATCAGTAAAAAATATATTTCAATGATTTCTTTTATCTAGAATAATTTTTATTAGAAAATATGGAAATAAACCCAAGAGAATGTCCCCAATCAGTTTTTACTCACTGCACCCCCTTCTCTCCAGTTGGAAATATATTTATTGCAATGACACATTTACTTTATACTCCCAGTGAATCTGTTTCAAAAGCAGGAATGTGTGTTAAACCCTTCCAGTAGTTTAATTTGCTAAGAGAATGTCTGACAGGAACCAATTAAGCAATACATTGGTCCCTCATAATGTAGCATGTGGCTGCTCAGAAGCTTTCATCTACCAGAAGAGCTCATTCACTTTTTGCTAAAGTTTCATTCCTATAAGCAACTCCAACACTGAAAGGAGTTTCTCCTCATAGCCTTCCTGAAATGTTACATTAAATTTTACTCTTGGATCTTGCATCTCTTGTTATCATCAGCATGAGTAAAAACCCAGTACAATATGTAAGAGTTCTTTTTCTCACAGTAATTATATGGCACTCAGATGTACCTGCTTCCTGCTGTTATAAAAAGTCAGGTACATATATTATGTTGTTTTATTACAAATTGATGAACATTTCTATTTTATTCCTCTCATCTTCTATTTTCCTCCTCTTTTGACTCCTGGGATATGCCTCTGGTTGTGATATTTTTCATCTGTAACAAAGAAGCTGAGGACGCCTTTGGCACCCATAAAGTTACTTATTAAAAAAAAAAAGCACCAACAACAAATCAAGGAAATTATTCCCTATTCACCTTTGGAGCAAATTGCTCCTGTGGACTCCACTGTTTGCCTGCATGGGTTTATTTGCTTGTATGACCCATCAATTTCACATTGCTCATTTATTGGGTTCCAATTAGCTTTCACTGACGTGGCACATACTTCTGCTGCCCTAGCATTGTCAAACACTGATGCAGGAACAGTATTCTATTTTTGACTAGCTTGTTGAGATATTCAGAACAGTACCCTATCCTAAGAAAATCCAACAGAAACCAAAGGAGCTGAAGATTAGGACGCTTTCTGTATGCTGCCCTGACACTTTTTTGCATTCTCTATTCTGTTTTGCAATACACAGTAGAGCTGAGATCCACATTATTTCATCTATTCTTGAATAGATTAAACAATAGTTTATGCAAGGCTCCATCTATAGACATTGGTGAGAGTCAGGTAGCTGCAAGGCATCCCCTGCCTTATTGATGGCCCTTTTGAAGGTTTGAAACTTTGGCAAGTAATCTTTATTTATCCCATAGCCAAAATAACTTCCCCTGAGTTCCAATTCTCAGAGGATAGGTGCTAAATACACTCTGTAGGCTGGACAATCATACAGTTTTGTCTCATATAGCATAGAAACTCAGAGATTTCAACTGATGGGAAGTCAATTGGTTCCACTTTAAAGAGGTTTTTTATGGCTTATCTACTCCTACATTTGTAAGCAAGGTGGCTCCTCCCATGTTAAAAAAGAGAAAAAGAGAAATTTTTGTCTGTATCTTCATTTTAGGCAGGTAAATCAAACCAGAGTCTGGTGTTCCGATGATCCAAAGAAACTGATTGATATCAATGCCTTAAGTGCTACCCAGCTACTCCAAATTATAGGCCACTGAATTTAGTCTACCATGGCAATATTCCTCTCTATGCTGGATTGGACATATCTGTTGAAAAGAGAAATGATGACAGGTGTCACAGCCTGTTTCATTTGTTTGCACAGCACAGAGTGAGAGCACAGGTGCTGATGACTACCTATTTCCTTGACTCTTGGGTTTACATGTGAGGCAAATATATCGCTCAGAAAAATTCTGTTTTCTTTCAGCTCAATATTACCCCTTTGAACTACACATGTACCACTATTACACGTATACTAACTGCAGACAGAAATAAGGACATCAATGTAAAGCTCTGAAGAATACATTATGATAGAGTGAAGTATAACTTGCAAATACCAGTAATATCTTAGATTCAAATACATTAATATTGATGTTTTTCTATCATTGGATAACTATATATGAAACAGCCAAGCATTCTCCATTTCTATGCATTGCTTTTCTGGGTTTTCCTTTAGCATGTCTACAAGTATTTGAAGCTGTTTTTGCATACCAGTCGTAGGGAAGGCACCTCAGCAGTGCAGTACACCTCCAAACTAAGTTTCCACAGTATGGAATATTATTCCATCACTGGCCAATGTAGAAATTGTTCTAAATATTTGTGAAAACTGTCATATGTAAACTGTGGAACTGTGATGAAATTACTGAACCATACAGGTAGAAGTGTATTTTCTTGTTCCATATGCACATGACAAGCGGGTCATTTACAAACACTAACTGGTAATATTATTGTTTGCTTAACTGCCATTAATTGCTCTGTCCATGTCCAAAATATATAAAAGAATCTGCCAGTATGTGCTAGTTTTTGACAATAAATATATATTCTTACTAATTAATTAACTTAATAGTCTGAACATTATTTAACTACAAACATTCACTTGTTCTCCAAGTCATTCTGTAAATTATTAAAACTTCTTTCACATTATTATTGTGCTGACTCTCTGTCCACCATTAAACACTGGCTGAAGTTTCAGAATGGATACAATATCTCTATATACACATGCCTTTTTATAGCATTTTCAGTCTTTATCACAAAAAGCATAGCAAAATGTTATTAAAATGTGATATATTTTTATGAAATAAAAATAAATAGATTAAAACCTTTTCATACATTTTAATTTTAAGAAAAAACTTACCCAATTGACTGAACACCGTTTCTGTAAGACTTGATAAAGTAATTTTTCCTCCCTTGCCTAGTCACATCAACCCAACCACCTTCATTGTCTAGGATGCCATAATGTATGGCAGCTTTACAAATACTGGATTGCTGAAAAACAGAGCAGGAAAAGCAGGTCCATGTCAGACAAAAAAAGGTTCTAATTACAATATGTCATTAAAACTTGGTAGAGAGTCTTTTATGTTTGACTTGGTCTATGCAGGTGTTATTTCAAGCAAATAAACCACCACTTTGCCTTACTCAGAGATAAACTACTCTCATTTGCAGTACACTTGTTCATAGTATATGTCATTTCCTATACTGCTTTTCCATTCTGCAGAGTAAATGATATACTCTCAGCTAGTATCAAGGTTATACACAAGCAGGACCATCTTACCAAAACAATTTATACAAGGATACCCACAAATTGCTGTATTCCTCCTTTAGTTGCACCTTCACATATTTGCATGTAAATATGTGGACACAAAAATTCTACTTCTGTGTATGTGCAAGTATGAAATACATTTGTACAGTACACACAGAATAGCAGATGCAAATTTAGGTCATCTGATGCTTTCTTAAACATTTGGTATAAGCTTTCAGTTTTGGTGAATGCTGACATCCTCAAAATCCATTCTTAATACGATTTTAACTAGTATGCCAACAGAAAAGACATTTCAACAAACACTCTACTGGTACAAAATCTAGTTTAAAAGTATTTACCATTTCATAATGTACACTTCCAATAACTTTGGCTTTGCTATCCAAACAGCCAGCAGGACATTCATACCTAAGAGAATTAAATACAACTTGGTTTTAAATCCTGGGATTACAAAAAGGGGAAATATTCCAGTTCACATACAAATATAGCCTTTCAGAAAAATCTCAGAATGACAACTGTAAAATTTACCATACCTATTGCAAGTTGTTCCATTGCACTGATCTCTTAGCCTTACTTCACATGAAACAATCTGAGCTAAAACAAGCAAAAAGCAAATTTATTGCAATGATTTTGATACTAGATAATTCAATTTTGTTGACCACTTGCAAATCAGGTAAATTCCTTACACATTTGCTGCGTGCTTATCACTTCATTTTTCTCACTGTCATCGGTGCCTGTGGAGGCTGAAGGTTGATGTGTTCTTGGCCGGCTTTGCACAGTTGCATCCTGGGCTTTGGATCGCTGACGTTCAATCTCATTGGTTTCCTCTTCTGGTTCATGGGGGGAATAAGGTCTTTCTGAATCCTCTGTTTCAGAAAACAGGCAAAAAAAATAATAATAATCTCTCAGAAAAAAACCAAATCAGTGTGGAATGTAAATCCCTTACTACGTTTCGGTAAAATGGCTTTGTTCTCAAAAAATGGTGGACAAAAGGAAGAAAGCAAGGAAAACTCTCCATTGCTTTATAAGATGGAGAACTCAAGATTAATTAAACACCTCAGTTACGTTTGTGATAGTGAGAAAATATATACTTTTTTTCCCCAGCATGTGTAGCACAATTGGAGTATGAAACTGTTCTTAATGCTCCGGTTTTCCTACCTCCATGCTACCAGAAAATCAACTGGACAAGGACAGCCTTGGTTACACATGAGCAAAGTTCTACCAAGTTCATAGACAGCATGCAATTAAAGCTTATTTCATAGTAACACACACTTGAAAATGAGGCCTTTCTACTCACATATAGTGAAAATAATTCTGAAACACTCATAACTGTATCTACATTTCTTTCTTAAAACCATAAGAAATCTATTTGGGCACACACATGCAGTTTTCATATGGTCCACATGAAATCTCAGAAGTTATTAACAAAAATTGCTAAATGAGTTCTGCACAGAGTAGAACAAAAAGAAATAGCAGCTTCATAACACACTGTGTTTCAATGCTATAAATGCTATTCCAAAAACTGTAAGTAAATAATCATCCTACCTGACATTTTCTTTAATTACTAATGTCTTCTAGCTTTGTTCTTGGTTTTTCACATACACGACTATGCCACTGAGATAATGTTTCCCTATAAACAAATTGCTGCATAGACTGCCAATGTAATTACAGAAAGGCACATAAAGAGCACACAATAAGTCTCTATCTTTGTCTATTAAAACCCCTGAATCAGCGCTTATCAGCAGGAGTTCAGTGCACTCCATTCCCTCTGGTGAAACTCAGCCTCACGTATCACAAGCACATATTCCCATTCAGCATAGTTAAGTAGGGCCCAACTCCTCTTTGGGCACACACATTTTATTCCACTATGTTAAAATACAATGGGGAAAGAAATCAAAAGAAAAGTTACATTTCTATTCCCATTTATAGTTGTAATGGTAAAATAGTACTTACCTCTATAACAAAGGTTTTCTCTACAACCTCCTCCAAAACTAGGGGGACATGCAGAACAGGGGCGGCCGGGTTTATAAGGAGCGTGACCCCACCAGTTACCTCTTTACAGAAAACAATAGCAAAAAATGCCTTAACCAAGGAGCATATTAACATGTTAATATTAAACAGCACTTAATATATCAAGAAATAAATTATGAAAACCAGCAGGCACATAACATTCTTCTGATAACAGTCTTCTGATATTCTCAAGTTACAAGCAATAGGATGAGAGGAAATGGCCTAAAGTTGCACTAAGGGAGGTTTAGATTGGGTATTAGGAAGCATTTTTCAATGAAGGGGTTGCCAAGCACTAGAACAGGATGCCCAGGGAAATGGTGGAATCACCATCTCTGGAGGTATTTAAAAGGTGTGTAGATGTGGCACTCAAGGACATGGTTTAGTGGTGGACTTGCCAGCGTTAGGTTACTGGCTGGAGTCAATAGTCTTAATGGTCTTTTACAATCCAAATGATTCTATGATTCTACACCAAATACACAAGATCTAGTTGAAAAGTCCATGAAGAAAAAATTAAGAACTGACATAAATCACTATAAGATCTTTTCAGACTGGCATAGCACCATAAGAATAAATTCCTCCACTTCAGAGGAACAGGCTCCACTCTCTCCTAGATGGAATATCCTACAAAATTTGATCTTAACCATGGGCTTCCTGTTACACATTCCTTTAATGTGGGAAGATATATTTATTTTTCAGAAAATATCACACTATAATAAAGTTCTCTGATGCTGTATATGTATTAAAGCACAGGCCAGAAAACTGAAGCACCAGAAAACTCACAGGAGTATCTGTGCACCCGAAGGCTGTTTGGGAACAATGCTCTATTTTGTAACGGTACAAAAACCAGAAAATCCAGATTGATTTCCTCACAGATTATTTCCTGGACTATTATAAAGTATCTTGCCCCTCAAGATATTTTTGGGTGTCAATCTACTTACTTAGGAGAATAATTGCATACAAGGTAAACTGCTTTTGGCCAAATCTGCCCCCAGATGTTCATGTTATGACATAAATTAATTGCACAACCGATTCTGCTACTTGTAGCCCAAACAACCTATGGAAAAGAAAAGAGGAAAACCAAAGATGACCAACTTAAAATCAAAACTATCTCCAATATACAAAACTCATATTACCAATGCGATGTATTCCCCTCTGTTATATATGGCTTGAAGCGGCCTAATTACAGCTGTCAAAAGGCCATTCAGTTATACCCTTATTAGAGAAAAAAATTTTACCTTGATGGTAAAGATATGGCTCTCATTTTATACAAATGCTCTAAGCATATATATAAACGTGTAGCAAAACATTTACAAAACATGATCTGAAGAAGTGATTCTTGGAATCACAATTAATTGACAATTGTGAGCTAGAAGTTATGATCCTGTATGCTGGAGTTCCCAGTATAACCTAAAGACACGGAGGGGTTTGGATTTGTTGGACTGAGACAACAGATATTTTTCAGCAGTAAAAATAAGGATAAAAAGGATAAAGAATAAAAACATTAAAAAAAATACTCATACACTGAATAGACCCAAGTCATGAATTTTAAACTAATATGCTTTCATGTCATTGCAAACTAAGGTGGCTGTGCTCCTTTGTTCACCTTTCATTGCAGATCACAAAAACAATCAAAATGACAATGTCTGGAATGTTCAAATGATAAAAATATGACAGGTGTTGAAAATCTATTCATTCAAGGTAAGCCAAATCTGTAGATCCAGCAGGATTTAAGAGTTGAAAGAGGTAAGTATTGTGAAGAACTAGTACCACAAAAAAGCTGTATGTATGTATTGATCTTGCATGTAATAGTAAATGTAATTACTGGTTATAGAAACAGTAAATAAGAATATAGAGATAACTTTATTTTAAAATTAGATACAATTGAAAATTATGCTAGTAAACAGAAAATAAGTGTTTAAAATTAATAATTTTTAATTTTTTCAATGTTATTTCAAAAATTATATGTGGAGCATAGTATAATCTGAAGATCATCTATTTCCCATTCATTGAAAGCATGACTGGCACCCCTCAAAAAAAATTCAGGCTAGATACACAGATTTCAGAAATATGAAGTAAATGATAGTAATTTTAAAATCTTCCTGAAGTTAAAACAAGGTCTTAAAGACTACTGGACTACTGTTGGACCTGAGGAATTTACCTAAGAAAACTTTTTTTTTAAATTAGCTGTTTCTTCAACATATTACAGGAAGGGCTATCCAGATTGTGCAAAATGCACTGAGCAGTAATACTCAGTTTAACACTGGGGTTTGTGAGTTTTTTCCTCAATCCTGCTGATATTTATGAGGATGAATCTAAAGATTTGTATGACAACCTTACTTTGTCATTGATACCCAGTGCTTGTAACTATGGAGTCTAAACAGGCCCTTTTTGATATGTGCTGTGATATGAACTGTGATATGAACTTCTATACGTGTCAGACAGCAATTTAGCTGGAAGTCTCTGCCACTCTTTTCCACAGGTGATTAAAATCAAGCACACCTACATACCTGTGTGTAATGTGTACAAACAGGACCAGAGCATCTATATGGACAATATGGATTGCATTCATGAGGATGGGGATATGTGAAATCTCTCACTTCATCATACCATGCTTGGACATGAAATGTTGGAGGTCTGTACCTAGGAAAGCCAGTAGCAGTGTATTAGATCATCCAAAAGTTGCAGCTTCTGCCATTTTTCCTTTAATTAACAAGCAAATTTTGTCAGATTTTAAAAAATCTCATCTATTGCATAAAAAAAGATCTTAAACTACCTTCCCCAGTGTGCCCCCAGATTTTGTCCAATTGATGGAAGAAGGCTTGCTGGTCCATGCTCCCACAGACAGGTTTCAGCCCATGACTCTGCAGATCTCTCCAGTTCTGTGTCCCATGTCTGAAATTTAAAAGAAAAGAGAAATCTTCTTAGAAATATTTGGTGTGCATCTTATTCTTTAAAAAAAGAGAAAAACTGTCCATTTTTTGAATTTTTGAAGTTTCTTTTACTGAGGCTGAAGACTGAAAAGTAAGAATTGCAAAATGTGTGCTGCATTTGTGTATTGTAAGAAAGAAAAATGTTTTCACCAAGAGAAAGTTTTAATCTCTTCACAGCATTCTCTTTAGAAACCACGTGCAGCCATGCTGCAGTGAATAAAGCACAAATATGAAACTGAAAGGCTTAGTTCAACTTTCCAAGCTGAATTAATGCATTTTCTGTCTTGTGAGATTGTTCTTCAGTAATAGGCATTTTTCTTAACCAAAAGGGTATTATCCAACCTGCATTCAAACAAGGCTTTATTTCCTCTAAATGAAAGGTTTATGTGAAATAAATGAGATTACCTCTTCCTTTTCTATAACCACCTTTTGTTGAAATAATACACAATTCCAACACAAATTATGAAAACTAGAGTAAGTTTGTCATTCATTGATTTCATGGACAGGTTAGCAAAAAAGAGACATTCATGATAGTAAAGAGTCATGCTTAGAAGAAGAAAAACATGTTATGAACTGTTGCTTCTCCTTAATTTTTATTCTTTAAGGGAGATGGAAGAATAAGCTTGCAGCTGAAAGGCAAATCCAAGTTTCTTTCTTTCAAAAGCATACTAAGACATACTCTTCTTGAAAAACCTTATAGCACACTGTGCATGCATAGTTTTTACTGCACTAAGCTGGGGTTTGCTCGAAGTGGTCCATCACTCTAGTGCAAAGTATCCATAATTTTGCTTGGCTTTTGGAATTTCCTGATAGCTGCAGAAATAGTTTCCAGATACCTGACTAATACCAACACTCAGGGTAGGAAACTAGAATGTCTCCAGGAAAGAAACACATCTTGATAGAATCTGAAGTATTTCATCATACATTCAGAGTAAATTTCATTAAGTGAGACTATGCTATCTAAATAGCAGTAATTCAATATTTTCAGATCCAAGTTCTCATGCCTCTAGTAGACACTAGAGATCGCGTCTACTAATTTTTGGCACAGATAAGAGGGAGAAAACTCCTTAACACAGCCAAAGATTGCATAAATATGACAGACAAATTCTGCATGCTAAAATTTAGTATTCTGTGGATTTTGACATGTGATTTTCAAATTATTAATCAGATAACTCATAAAAAACAAGTATGTCCTTGGTTATGCAAAAACATTATTATGTAAAGACTTTATTATCACTCAAGTTAATCCCAGAATATCTGTTCTTGCTTCTCTTCTTCAGAAATCTGTAATGTATTGGATTGCATTTTGTCTGTTATTATTATCAGCAAGTAAACAACTTACAGGGTATATTTGGACTCCCAAAATGCAACATTTATTTTTACAGAAATACTCAAATAGTATAATAATGACAAATAAATCTTTTAACCTACCCACGGATACAAAGACCACTGACTTTAGAAAACTGTATGTATTTTCCATTCACTCACCTGGGCCATTATTTCTGTCTCATAAACCACAATTTTTTTTACCCTCCAGAAGAAAATATTCTAATCTTAAATAATGAAGTTTTATATGACAGTTTATATGACCATAATATTTTAAAATAAAAGCCACTACAATTTGTCTTTGTTGCATATATTGTATGGTATTAAGTCATCTCAAAATCTTAAAATATGTAGATTTAGCTCTTAGGATGAACAAGTCATAAAGTTAATACATTTCCCAAATAATTGCTATTGAGAATGGTTTTGCCAACTGGACTCTGAAATAAAAATTTAGAATAAATTTGACTTAAGATAGAACAAAATTTCTGCACTTGCTCAGATTTAGAACTTCCGACATCCAAGGCTAGCTACAATTTCTTATAGCTCTTACAACCTTCAGAAAACCCAAAGATATTCTCTTGTAAAGCATCCCCTCACATTTTCCACTTTTAAAACAGCAGTCATGGTTAAAGAAATTGTACTATTGTTCCACACAAGTTCAAAAATATTTTATGCAGCTATTTTAACTGAAATAATTATACTTTTTTTTAAGTTTAGAGCTAGGCAATCAATAGTAGCTGCTTGAATCAGCTCTTCAAAGCTTGTGAAGTAGTTACCTTTAACAAAATTTTCTTTAAAGAGTGATGAAAACTATGCATGACAGAGCCAACCAGAACTCTGAAAGAATAGCTTTTTGATGATAAACTGAAATTCATTGTTAATCCTCCTGACAGACGAACATCCACACTCCAAGCACTCTCGAAATTGGATATGGTCTTCAAAAAAAGTTCCGTGTTCTTTAACTGTTTCTCTGCCTTCATCCACACTATGAAATGTTGTCTTTACTCCCTTTACCTTACCTAGCCAGAGATAAGCACACTTCCCACTTTCTAGGCCTCATCATAATGCACTTTCCTTGAAGCAGCTGCATTTATGAGTACCAAGACATAACTTAATTTCTTTCTCATTTTAATCACTTAAGTATAGTTTGAGATGTGATGGAGTAAATATCAATAGTGTTACATATTCAGATGTAAAAAAAATCAGTCAAATGTAAATTGCACTATAGGGAAAAAAACTCCTTAAGTGCAGTGTTTATTGTTAAATGGGCTCATTTTCTCATCAAAGCCTCCACTTCCTGAAATGTCTCCAACAGAAGTTAAAATTAAAAAAACCCCAAAACTCTCTACAAGGAACATAAATTTTATAAAACACTCTGGAAGATAGTCCAAATGTCTCAGTTCCAAAGAATTTCCTAGAGATTAGAGTCACTTTATTGATTACCAGAGACTTCAAAGGAAAAAATGTGAATAAAACATCACTAATCTCCTACAGCCAGTAGACAAAAAAGAGATACAAGAGCTAGAAGTCACAGTTACTTGTGTCTCCAAGACCTACCAAGACAGAAGCCATAAAACACAAATCCAAATCAACGTAGAAATGAAAAGGTTTCCCAATCTCCAGGATGACTATAATTATCTTTAAGAAAAAGAGGGATATATATTCAAAGACCATTTTCTCCAGGCTCAAGGATGAGGCAACCTGATGAGCAAGAAATCAGGCAAAGAGGGCAAGAGAACTGTGTGGATGAATAAAGAGCTCCTATCATTACTCAACCATAGCCAGGAAATGTACAGGAGATGGAAGCAGGGCCAGGCCACTTGGAAAGAATATAGAGAGGTTGGCAGAGTAAATAAAAATGAGAGAAGGAAGGCCAAGGCCCTTCAACAATCTGGTCAAGGACAACAAGGACAAAATGAAGGACTTGTTCAAATGCATCAATAACAAAAGGAAAACTAAGCATAGTGTGGGCCTTTTACTAAATGGAGGGGGTCCCTAGCAGCAGGACAAAGAGAAGGCAGTTACTGAACTCCTTCTTTGCATTGGGTTTGACAGACAAGACCAGCCCTCAGGGATCTCTGATCTAGGAGAGCAAGGTAATGGAATGATGGCAGGAAGACTTTCCCTCTGTCAATGAGGATGGGGTCAGAGAACACCTAGCCAAACTTGACATCAACAACTCTATGGGCACTCACAGGATGCATCCAACAAGTGCTGAGAGATCTAGCAGACACAATAGTAAGGCTGCTTACAATCACCTCTGAAAGCCTGTGGAGATCAGTGGTGCCTGAGGACTGAAAAAATGCAAATGCCACCCCAGTCTTCAAAAAGCACAAGAATGAGGACCCAGGAAATTACCACAGAGTCAGCCTCACCTCAATCCCTTGAAAGGCAATGGAGTGCCCCATTCTGGAGGCCATCTCTACCAACGTGAAGGACAAGGTGATCAGGAGTAGAAAGAACAGATTCATAAAAGTTAAATCATATTTGACCAACCCGATTTCCCTCTATGATGAGCCAACTGCCCGGTTGGATGAGCGGAGAGCAGTGAACACTTTCTACCACGACTTCAGCAAGGCTCTTTACACAGACTTGCGCAACATCCTCACAGGCAAACTCAGAAACTGTGGACTTGATGAGTGAACAGCAAGGTGGGGTGAGACCAGGCTGAAACTCACAGAGAAAATTAGCTTGAAGGTATTTTTAAAGGCCAATTCTACAGTTACATAGGTGGAATTTAAAGAATTCTGAAGATTTTCTATCGAATTATCAACACGTTTCAGAGATGGGATCAAGAACAGGAAGGAGACACTTTACATTTTTGGTACCACCTTGAATTTTGTTCTTCTCTTTCAGTAATTAAAATAGGAGGTCCAAATTTCTCTCCTAAACTAATTATTCTAATTGAAGTTATATGAAGAAAAACTGTGCATCTAAATTCTAAGGATGAAAGACTGTTTATTTTAAAGTTTTTTTCATACTAATCCTGGCAGATTAGTTCTAAACATAATGTATTTCATGCAAAAAGCAGGCTAAATGAAACAAACACGTAAAATAATCTGCCTAAGTAATTAAAACATACCACTTTACTGGAATATGAATTTTATTCTTGTGCTTTTAATAGCACTCCCTTGTTTCACTTCCACGATGGCAAGCTTTGGGCTTCAAACAATGAAAGCATCTCCATATACAAAGAAAGATAAACACCTCAGTTCTCATGTTCATTCAGATCAAATCACACAATGAAGAACTTCAAATACAAAACTAGTGATCTTTAAAATGCCAAGATGCTTGACATTTTAAAAGAATCCAGAATAAAAATGGAAGAATATGAAGAGTCACAGCAATCTATTTATTTTACATCCTACCAGAAGTAAGAATTTCCCAAATTTTAACCACAATGTCATTAGTGATATTAAAATCTGGCTACTGAAATATATATTGAGCTGACCTGAACTAAGCTTCAAGTTTAATTGCAGAAGTTCTTCCACAATACTCAGAAACAGTCAGTATTTTACAGATTTAAACTAAGGACACTTTTAAAACAACTTAACTCTTTGAAAGGAATGGTAAAGTTGAAAAGAAATCTCTGCATAGCTATAGGCGAAGATCATTTTGTTTGATAAAGGATGAATTAAATCTTCAAACACCGTTACTTAAAAATATAGGAAATTTCTCTTCATGCAAAGGGAGACTAATTTTTTGAAAAACAGGTGTGCACAGCACCTGATTTCTCATCCACTAGCTCCCTCATCCATGGTCTGACGTGACCAGGTTTCAACGACTTTGCTCTATCAGATTTCCTTGGTAAATACAGGGTACTGAAGGGAGCACAAGATGAAAGTGCATCAAGGCAGCTGATTCCCAAGTCTGACAAGCACTTTGACTGGGAATTGTTTGGTACTATATGCAAGGTAATTCAACTTGTTCATCAAGAAAAAGTATTGCTCACTTTGTCAGAGAACTCCCATGAGATCTCTCTTTTGGATAAGGAATCATCATCAAGGTTGGCTTTCTACATTGAGACAGGCACACAATGAAAATATCACAAACTGCTTAGCAGTATGAACTCCTTGAAACTATTCCTTTTGTTTTGCAGAACACTGCTAGAGTGCACTTTGAAGTTGTTCATGGGTATTCATTCCACACAGAAAGACACAGCAGAAAAAAAAACAAACTCTGAAATGCAATTAGCATGAACGTCAGGTTCTCAGCATCAATTATTTTGCTCTACAAATCTGTCTGAATGGCACCACAACTCTTGTCAACACAGGCATTTCTTTCATCAGTATCCTGTTAAAGCTAGTGCACCATCAAAGACACACAGATACGGCACTATCAGTGTCTCACAAATGTTCTCAAACACTACCCTGGCTAAAGCCAAAACCCAGCTGGGCAGGTTAAACTGAATGGTAGCAGCAGTTACTGCCTCCAGCTGCTGACTCTTCTTCTACCTCAGAAGATTGCGCCACATTTTGCAGCAGGGATGTTGCAGAAAAAAGGATCTTCTGATTGTTTCTGGTTTACACCATATCACTTTTAAATAAACCACAACTAAAGCCAGTTTAGCTTTACAGACTGGACTACAAATTTTGGAATTTAACCTCTGTCAACATAGGGTTCAGGTCGAATGTGGACCTAAACCAGTGTTCTGCTTATTGGAGGAGCTGCTGTTTCAGTGAGGCTGCCACATCTTAAATTAAAATTCATCAACAGCCAAACAAATTACATGGCATGGGATTAACGTCCCCTGAATTTAAACAGCCTCAAAGCAGATACCTACATCTGAGCTAATTATCTAAATAACTTTTGCAGTTACATAGACAAATAAGCATCTATAGAGGGAGATAATTTTAGCCACCCACTTTTAACTGAGATAAACTGTGTGTTGGAGGTTCTCATTTTTCTCTACTCATCAAAGGAGACTGGCTCAAATGCAGACACCTACACCACAGACAGCAAAAGCTTTGTGAGATGGATCGCACCATTTGTGTTGTGCGAGTGTTAAATCAAAAATGTACATTCTCATCCAAGCCACACCAGCAGGACTCCACCTATTACACTGAAAGGTATTGCAACAGAACTGCAAAGGCCAGTAGCTCAAAACACATTTTCCAGTAAAAATAATTTTTTAAAAACCCCTCAACAGTGGTAACATTTTAATTGGAGATATTTTCACATATGTTGGAAGGCAAAAAAAAAATCATATGGACTGGGACTATATGGAAATTAAAGAAGAGCTAAAATTTAAGCTCAGTAAAGATGGAAAAGTAAGTACAGTGGGCACCACTGAAAGTAAACATTTACCATGGCATAGTATAAATACCTCATTGCTGTATACATTCTAAATATAGGGAAAGAGTGGTAAAGTAAATACCACGGTACAGTATGGGTATTTATTTACTTTTTAAAGGAATCCACTGTATTAAGACTAATGACACTGAGAAGGAAAAAAAAGTAAAGAAGAAACACAGAATGAGAAATGCCATGAGCAAATATGCCAGAAATACAGCTGAAAGCTAGAAATCACCTGCATGGCGACACCAACACAGAAAAACAGAAAGGTACAGTTAAAAATTACTTCAAGAGACTGATCCTGACTGTAGTCTATCTAGCCTTTTCCACTGAGCCAAATATGTTATATGTGTATTACCTGTATTTTTGTAATTTAAAATAGTAACAGTACTTTCAGAATAACATTTACTTTTATTTCCTTCTGGATTTTTGTGACTGTAAGAGTAAAAAGGATCTCCTTGGTATGAAACCCATATCTCCTGCCCTGCAATGCTAGCAGATGTTTTATTGCAACATAAAAAGAAGTCACTCTCTTTCCTGTAACAACCTTTATTTATTTCCCAATTAACCAAATTCAGCTGCTTCATTTCTTCAATAATCTCATAAGTCACATATTCTGCCTTCATAATCATTCTTATTAATCTCTTTCATTCTCTCTAGAATGGGTCGACCATTCTTTAAAAATTACCAGAAATGGACATTTGCATTTCAGACAAGTTCTCCTCAGTTTCACACATGGACAACTCCTTTTACAGATTAGTGTCACATATTATTTTTTAAGTCAGTGCAACTCCTGCATCTTCATATTTCAGTTTTATCTCTACATTTTATTGGTCCATACCTTGCAGTTAAGTTTCATCATGTTGATTCCCAGCCATTACTTCTCTTCTCAAGTTCTAATTTTGATCATGTTATTTAAAACAACCCCATTCTGTGCCCCCATTATATACATATTATATATATATGTGTGTGTATAAATATACACACACTGTACAGTTTTCAGGTGTACTTTTTGATCACACAAGTCATTAGGTGTTTAACCAAAACAGAAGAGGCTCCAACACCTTCAATCTTCTGCCTGTTTAAAAGGAGGTTCTGTCAATTTTCTCTCACAAAAACATTAGGGTAGAGAGTGTCAAGAACTTTCCAGAGTCAAAATATGGCACACAATACTTCCGTAATTATTGGGTCATTAAAAAAGTAAAATTGATTGGTTTGACATGATATCTCCTTGATGAACAGGCACTGGCAGTTTTTGTCAGCTCGTCTTTTAGTCATGCTTCAGTGAGTCAATTTCATCAGTACAAAGGTGCTGAAGGAAGTCCATGAAAACTAACGATAATTAGCACATCTGAAAAGCAAATAACTTGCACTCAACTGAGATGCTTACCTCCAGTCATTTGAGTCAGAAGAAAATGTGGTCTCCCCACAGCCTGAGGTCCCTTATGCAGCAGCGACCACAATAACTCGGGCAAAAACACCAGGAAAAACTCCCTCGAAAAATAAAAACCCAACAATATAACTAGTACTTAGCTGAAACTGCCAAAGTTTCCTTTACCAAGAAAGTTAAGATATGCATTTTTTTCTGGAAAACTACTACCTGGCTAGAAGTGAAATGGCAAGGAGCTTACATGCTACCATGTGGCAGACCGGAGTTTATAGAGCTTTAAACCGGGCAGAGATCCCTGAATACACCTTGAGGTTTCAGCTACTCTTTTGGAAAAGAATAAAAAGCTGGAAAACTGTGGCTTTTGCCTGGAAACAGGAAAGTGGTATAAAGCCAAAAATATTGTTCCCAAATGCTGAAAAAATTGCACCAATATTTAGAAGTATCTCCTCATTACAGCTTCATGTGTTTGAGCTCTTTGTGTTGAAGAAGTAAAACCAGGAATAGGAACCAGCAGACATGACTAATCACGTTTAATTCTCTGTGTACTCTAAGCATGTTAAAAAAACCTTGCTGGAATATTCAGCTTTCCAAGGTGCTCTGAAACAGTGCATTTTCTTTACTACTTACTAAAAGGAGTGCATTGAGACTGTCTATTAGAACACGACTAAAAATCATCTATTCACTTCTACATTCTAACAGGAATGGAAGAGAAGCAACAGCATGAAAGATGATCTTGGTTTCTCTAGTTTGTCCATTGTAAAATCATGAATTGCACGCATTCATTACGAATAGTATTCATGAATATTTATAGCTAATCACAAACTGACCAGAGCACAGGTCCTTACCTCAAATCCTAGTAGTGATTACCAGGTTAAACTCACTGTAACTGATTGCTTTCATACAGCAGTTTTAGAGATGGTACAGAATTTCCTGGACTTTGAACAGGAATTAGCTATGGTATCTCAAATATGTGTCAAACTAAACGCTTTTAAGAGATGACCACTGTGTTTTGACATAAGTGAACTGAACTTACTGCCAGAAAGCATCCATTGATCATATGTGACCTGGCACTACTGTCAGAAATACTTCCAAATAAAACCTCAAAACATTGGAAAATGTATTAAAGGAATCCCTGACCACTTGAAGATCCAACAGGGAATTCAGGACAAATCTATTGTGATGTGTATCAGGCAGCCAAATTCTGGATTTAACAGCCTCATTTTAAGAAACTGTAATCTCCTTAACAATAAAGTGAAATTTGTCCATCTTCATATTACCAGAGAATAGTCTTTTGATTGAATCACACTTTTTCTATGATAGTGACTCATGTCAAATCTAAGGCTGATTATATTTACATGAATAACTTCATATCTAGCATTTCAATGAAATAATGTTAAGAAATAAGTATTTATTCCTCAGTTAAAAGAAAAAAATGAGTTGAGGAAGATTCTGAGGCAAATACATCATGAAGATGACAGGCAACGGATAGGTACTTTTACAAATCTCATTGATCCTTTCTGTGTTCTGTTCGTATTTTGTACTTCAGCTTATATTCTGCTACTACTGATTAATATTTAATGATCTTCTATCATTTGGGGATGAAAAAGTTCTCTAACAGCAAAAACAAAAGATGAACAGTGTCTGTCCTGTGTTGCTAATTATTTTATTTTGAGAAGGCTCCCTTAAACTTTGAGACAGTGAGTCTTTTTTCTACTTTCCACTTTCAGTTTCTTTACTTGGAGTTGCTTAGTTGTTGTTGGCATTACATCAATAGAAGTCATACCACTTTTTTTCCTTGGCCACTTCACATTGCAAAATCCTTTGCTAAAACTGCCAGGGAGAATAAGAGGATAAGTCAACGTCACTGTGTCCTTTGATGCAGAGTCAGTAGCCTTTGAGCACAGGCAAAGGAGCTGAAGCACTTCCACCAATCTTTGAAGTGAAGCAGAAAAGTGGAAAACCAGAGGGAAAGCAGGCAGGTTCACTTTGAATAGAGCTGCTCTGTACTTGGCATCCAAAGTGCTCTTCAGCCACTTAGGGAATTCCACAAACCAAAGCCCTCTGTTCAAAAGGAACAGGAATTGTTTTTAATCAAGCATCCCTGAAGAGTTTTGGCAAGATGGGTAAGATGCACTAAACAGAGACATCAAAATGTTTTGTCAGATAGGTCTACGAAATTTAAAAGGGCACCTCAGAACAGAAAAAATGACCAAAACATGTATGTCCATTACATGTATGTTGCCTTAATCTGTTTCAATTCTCCTAGAAATACTACAAAAATAAAAAAAACCCTCATATGGGATCTTACACATACACATAGAGAGGAGCTGCTACTCCTTGACTTAAACTGATTGTAGAACCTAAATGCATCACAAAATAGCAATAAAATTTATTTTGATCCTTATTCAGTCACTATGATGCCATGAATAATCTTTTACTATCATGCAAGATCTCTATCCACTAGTGGGTTCATACAATCCGAAGTCCAATGGTTTCTATTTAACCATAACAGAAGATTGCCTACAGGAAAATTTTTAAAAAATCTAAATAAGCAATAATTCTTAATTTTTTTTCTTCTGAAGTCTTCCTGAAGCTAGTAAAATGGAGAAGCGAATCTTCAAGCCTCCCAAAATATAAGGCCCTTCATAGAAGCTATGAATTAGTCATGGTTTTGAAAGGAATTATATGGTATTAGCACTTTCAACACATCACTACCAAGGTTTTCAAATGAATACCTTCAGAGGTATTACAGCAACATTATACCAAACTAAGAAAAAATATTTCTTTTTTTCCCCCACTGTGAACAAAATATGGGTCCAACACTGCTGCCAGATACACATCCAGAATTTTCCTGAAGAACCACACAGCTATACCAATTAAATATTCTAATCTGAACTGTTTTTAAAGCACCTCTTGAACTTTGTATTTTCCTCACAAGTTTTCCAATGTAAAACTTTAAAGCAGCAAGTTATGGGCTTTGCAATGACATCCCTGGTATTTACTGGCAGGATCTGGCCAAAAGACTAGAGATAAGGAAATAAGCAAAGACTTTCTTGCCCTAGAAGACACTGGTGTCCCCAGTTACAGTAATTACAAATACAGTGCATGGCTCGGGGCCAAGAAATACCAGGTTGAAATGTTCTGCTATCTATCAAGCTGAAACCTGAATACTCTTAAGTACAGCAAAGGCACATGCATGGAATGAAGAATTCAAAGAATCATTTGACTTCTTTGTTTGGAAAAATATGTACGAAATCAAGGAATGAATACTAAAAGAATGGTTTAAAATAGAGTGCATTATAAATTCATTAACCAAAATTACTTTTGTGAATATTATTCTTGGTGAATAATTTTGTTTTGTAAACTACAACTGTTAGGAATATAAAGGAATTAACAACTTCCACTATCCAAATAATAATGACTATTGTTAAAGTCTTGACTGCAATAATCATGAAGAAAATCGGTTTTCTCATTAATATATTCAGATTTACTAAGGTGCAAGGTTACCAACAAAATTATTGGGAAAAAAGTTTTTCCAATTTCAGTTAGGAGTTCAGGAAGTTTTTCAAGTTTTATTACGCCTTTACAGTCTAGTAAGAATTTATTAATATGCAGCAAACCCTTTCTAACTGAACAAGAGAATAAGGGGACTACTTCACATGAATTCACAACAAACCCCATTAGGAAGTAGACGACAAAGCATGACAGTTCCCATTTTTTCCTTAAAGGATAGGTCTTTGTCAAGAGAGGCTGGGCAGGCACAGGCAGCTCCAGCACAGCAGAGGGACCAGGCAAGGACACCTGAGCAGCTGCAGAGCAGCAGAGCCACAGCCCCCCTGCTTTGGTCAGACTGAACAGTGCCAGCAGCTCTTGGCCACCGTTCCCAGTACTTGCTCAAGTGTCTCTTCCACACGGATGTACCCCAAGTGCACTCATGGCATGAAGGCCACATTGGTGGCAAGAGCCCGGGGGGGACATGCTGAAAGCATGGCACAATGCTCTAAGCTCTGTTCAGGTGCTTTGGAAGGGGAGCAGGGAACCTTTATTCCTCTCTCCTCTCTTTCCAGTGCTGTTAAATTCATTTTGTGCAGCAAAAAGAAAGTGTTCCTTACACCTTTCTTTAACAGGAAGCAATCCAGATAAAAAAATACACAACATGCATTTGCCATGCATTTTCATAACACACTGTTCATCATAACCACAAAAAAAGATTTTTCCTTTTCTATTTAAGTCATAATGTCAACAACTGAAAAACTCTCTCAGCTTTGAAGGAGGAGGTCTAGGAAAGAATGATCTAACATGCAGTCATAAGGTCATATAAGGCCACTGCAGAGGATTTTAACGAATTTTTGCAGTACTGTTCCCTACAGAGGAGCTTATGCATGTTCTCACACCAGAATTCTTCCATACAGAAAAAGAGACAGAAAGTGAGGTGGAGGATCCAAATCAGCCTTAAGAAACAATAGCCGAAACTGAAAATACCGACAGTATCAAATTGCTGGGACCAAAAAATATCCTTCAAGAACGTGGAAGAACTTGCTCATTAAACTTCTAATTACTATGTGGTACACTATCTCTCTTGTTACCACATTAACAAAAACCAGCACATGGTTGATAGTATTTTGAAACGCTTCTAGAAGATCCTCAGAAACCACAGACTAAAAACCAACTTCCACTGAGATGATTTTATAGGGTAAGTTAAAAAAATATTAAATATACAGATAATTACTCCCACATATATTACACCTTGAAGGTGTCAACATGTGGAAAAGGGTTAAGCGCAGTTAAGTTTTCCTCAGAGTTCATAAGTTACTTAAAAATTAACAAACAAAATTAAGCTATCATAAGGTAAAGGAAGAAGAGATAAATGACAGAAAAGGAATTTAAGAATACAAAATAATTTTTCAGATTCCCTGCAAGATGTCTCTGCAGCATACCTTCTCCATAATAGCCCAAGAAAAGAGAATGCAATACAGTATTCACTATTTAAGATAGGTAAAAACAGGATAGGAAAAACAAAAGATAAAGACAGAAGACTCATTAATGCTAAGTGATGGGAAGACAAAATGCTTTATAGCATTCAATGTGAATGAATACAAAGTATTAAGGACATTGCTGGAGATAACAACCAACTATATTTACACAGTAGTGTAGTAAATGACCTCTTAGCACATTAAAAAGATCTTGAAGTCATTGTGAATAGGTCTATGAAACATGTCAGCTGTAGGACACTAAATCAAAAAGTAAAAGAAGGTTAGAAATTATTAGGAAGTGAAGAAAATAAACACTACTATAACAATTTGCAGTATGCCATAACTATCCAGTTCGGTTTGTCCCCTTTGCATTAAAAGGAAAACAAGAGAACCGTAGCAAAATGGAACATCTTTTCAGATAGAACAGTTTTCAAGTAAAGGAATTAGGATCTTCAGCTGAAAGCCTTGTGATCACTGAGGAAATTATTATTTCTCACAATAAAGAAAAATAAGGCATCAAATAGAAGACCAAGTTTAAAGGAAAACGAACATACTTTTTCACCCACTGCATAATTAGAATTTATAGAGCTCTGCAAATTGATGCCATGGATTCAAAAAATACAAGTAGACTCAGAAGTTTTCAGATTCATAAAGAAAATTCCATGTGAGAGTATTCCATCTGATGCAAAAAGTACAACAGCAGATTGAGGAAGTCCCTAAGCTGTTGTTTGCTGGAAGCTGGGGTGCTTCATTGCAGAAGTTTCTCTTTTCACATGCTTTATTCTCATCCTCTTATCTCAGGAATCCATTACTGCTCACCACCAGAGCCACAGTACTTGGGAAGATGAACTTTTCATCCAGTAAGTTCAGCCAGACAACCATGAGAACGTTTTGTTCATTAGACCTAGCTACTGTGAATCTTACTGCACTGTAACTTTAGGTCTCTGAACTATGACAGTCCAGTAATGTTTGCTTTTTCAAAGCATATGCAAAGAGTGTACAGCTCAGAAACACAACTTTTTCGTTTTCCTTGGGTTTGTTTTTTTTTTGGCCTTTGTTTGTTTGTTTGTGGTTGTTTTTGTTTTTTTTGTTTTCTGGTTTTTGTTTCTTTGGGTTTTTTTTTGTTTTTAATAGAACCAAGATCTTATGCTGCAGGCCTTATCTCAAAAAAAAGGCTGGACTTTGTAAGTGAATAATAAAACCAACAGCTCCTACTTAATGTGGTTCACCATCCCACCCACTCCTTAGTTATGCATTCCAATGTTCTTTTATCAGCACTGGTACCCATCTGACTCTGCCATGCAGGGAGACAGTGCCATGACTCAAAATGAAAAAAAACCTAAAATTACATTTTTTTAAAATAAAATCTGATTCTTCAAGTACTTGGATCAGTCTCATCATCAACTCAGGTGAGTTCCATCGGCAGGAGCAGGACAGAGGCACTTCAGCCACAGGTGCCTTTTAGTCTGGAACATCTCGGGTAATCTAACAGTGCAGTGAGAGCATGCAGCCCCCACATACTTCTCCCAGCTCCAAGCACTCTTGGATATCTTACACTTCTCAACTATACCACAGACTTATAGAGATACAGGTCTATCAGGGAGGCACCTGGACCTTGCTCATCTCCATTCAGGTTCAGTGAGACATAAAACTTCACTTCCCCAAGCTGAACTAGCTCTATTCACAAGGAAAGAGTTTACTAACACAAAGGGCAGTTTACAGGGACATGACTGTGCCAATAGCAGACCTGCTTGCCAGCATGTCTATATTAATAAACCACAAGTACACAAAAGTATTTCAGCTGCACTCATCTATCTCACTAAACACCAGGCAAGCATTTAGATGGATGGTTTCCTTCTTCTGGAGCACTAATAGTTATCTTTGTTAAGACATTGCAAGGAAAATCTCTAAGAGTACCATTAAAATATATGTGCAAACAATCAGAAGTCCCGTCCTTTCCTCATTCTTTTCAAGCAGCATGTGGTTCCCACTGTCTTCTAAACCCAGCCTCCATTCCCAATACTGACTCTCACCTGCTTCCTCCAGATACAATCTTCCTCCCCACTTACTAACAGGTTTAGACTTTTCAAATAGCCTCTCTTAGCAAACGTCTGTGCTCTTAACCTCATTCCACAAACTTCTGACCCAAATGACAGTCACAGGTCTTAGATTAACCATATCTATTCATCAAATGCTCTTTCTCTCCATCACAATGATTTCTCAACACCTTCTAGACCACTCAGGCTCTCTTCACACCTCTCTCATGGGTCTCTGTCCCTCCCCTCCACAGGTATCCATCCCTCTGACCACACACTTTGCACAGACCCTTTGCCTTCACAGGTCTCAAACCCTTGCCTATCCTAATCCCTCATTCCTTTGGATATCACGCCAAAATTGAATCCCACCCTCTTGAAAGCTGCTGCCCTGTTCTGAGTAACATCCTTGATGTTAAAATTGGGTAATTGCTTTTCCATGCTACTTGTACTCTCTGGCTCAGGCATCATTGGAGAGCAGAGAAAAAACAACAAAACCAAAAAAACTTGTTCCAGATGTAGACCTAACACAGAGTCTAAGCCCAAGTGTGTGCAGTGCTGGAGGAATCTTTGAATAAAGCTGTCAAAAACCTTACTTCTGTGAGTATATCCAAATTCTCCCTTCCAAGATATATAAGACAGGCAAATGTAGTATGGCATTAGGAACGGAAAAAGGCGCATAACTACAAATCAGCTACACTTCCACAGAATCTCAAGAAAAAGGATTCCAGTATTTTAAAAAGGGAAAGCAACAGTTGTCCAAATTCTTCTTTTACAAAAAGACTTGATAGCTTTTTCTTGAGCTTTCCAGAAAGAAGTCTGGAACAAAATGTTAACCTCTATTATAGCAAGGTTTGAAAAAGTCACAATAGAAAACAAAGTTTACGAATATGCGCAGGGAATTGTAACTGAATGGGTTTTCAGATATTATCATCCCTTTGTTTGGAGATGACATGTGGCAACATATCCTGTGATTCTGTGAACTAATTCTCTGAGGGCTCTTAGTCTAATATAATAAGATCCACACAGGTAAACTTATGTTAAACTGCCTTCAATGCGGAGTGGACTAGGGAACCTTTAAAGATCCCCTCCAACCCAAACCATCCTATGATTCTACTGATGGTTTAAGCAAGCATGCTTTTTCCAGGACACATATTTGCTCAGCTCAATTCAAACAGATCTCCAACCTGAAAGACACCACTCCAGTCTAGGAAAGATATTTTCATCTGGAAATATGTTAATATAAACCTCTGTCACGGAAAGTGTCAAGAAATCTGTATAATATTTGATGTAAACAACTCAACCTATACCAACACTCTTTCTCTGGTACATGAACAGATAAGTCAACAATATACCATGTGGACACAGGAAAAAGGTGCAGAAAAAAGAAAAGTTGACCATTTTGTCAAACCTCTAGACTTCTTAAAAGCTCTAATGACCTCATTTCATCTACTTAGCAAGGAGAGACAGAATTAGCCTTGAACTATGGCATAAAAACAAAGTTCAGAAACATGGGACTTAATGCCACTAATAATAGTCCAAATATAGAGGCTTCTTAAGGAAAAAAAAACAAACAGAAATTACATTCTTAATTTGAACACAGAAATATACAGCTCTCCAGTAACATGTGCCAACTTAAACAGAAGACTTTCTTGTTGTAAGACCCTCCTTTTGCTCAGAAATTCCATCCAATCTAGAAGCATGGTAATGAATACATGCATGCTATTGTGAAAGTTCATAGTTCAGTACTCTTCTCAGATGGTAACTTTTTAGGCCGCAATTGCAATCAACTTTATTGAGTACTGCAATTTTGGAAATTGGCCCCTAACACTGAGGAACTGCCACTTAAATTTAGGAGAACTATGAGAGATTAAACAAATTAATATAAGTAGAGCATGACATTTGATTCACAAACAGGAATTTTTATGTCACAGTTCATACCTGTACAGAAAAAAAAAAAAAGACAAACAAGTGACAAGTTTTTTAAATGAGAAAACAAGCAAGCTAAGACTGAAAGTATGCCATTTTATAAAGTGATAGCAACTATTCTAAGAACATTTTATTCTGCATGTCACTATCCATTTTTCCTTACCATATATTCCATATTGGAAGCTGGTGGATACACCTGACCCCGTAATTTATTATGAAGATCCAAGATACTTTGCATATCACTGTCTGTGATAGCCCTTTTCCCTCTCTGCTTGGCGATCCACCACTCACCATCTTCATCCATGTACTTTTCCAAAAGTTCCTCTAAGAGCGTGGCATTGGGAAGAACCATTGCAGAAACTGCTTGAGCTATGAATAGCAAGGTAGTTACTCTGAGCGATTCCTGTGCTACATACTTCATGATGAATGACCTCAAAACGCTCAGGAGTTAGCTCCAAGACAAAGTCTTTCTTCCAGGTTTGCTGGCTGCAAATGCACAAGAGAGAGTAATGTAATTTGTAGGCTGAAGGACTGGCCTGTATGGACTTAGTAAGCAACAAAATCTCTAGTTCATACAGATTCTGTAACTGTTGTTCTAGGGGGAGAAAGCAGGATGCTGCATTTTTTACTCTAAAAGTGCACACTTTTGTTGATCTGGGAAGATAGCTTATCTTCAGCCTTATGAACTTCAGTTTGTTCAAGTGGTTTTATACACTGCATTGACATGCACATTTCAGCGCCTGCATGCAAAAAGCATGCTTTTCATATCTACTTAAAAGGAGCCAGACATCAATGAAGATTAGACTGTAGATAAGGTCTTCCAGTATTGGAACTTAACAAAAGAAGGTTAAAGGCTTGCAGTCATTGCCAAGTGTAAACTGAAATCCACAATTAACTTGATACAAAGTATCCCCTCTTAGTCCATTTCAAAATAAGACCTTGATTAAAGCTTTTGTTTTACGATTTCCAAAACCGTAATTAAACTATAGGTATTCAACTCGGACACGAAAACGGGGGAGACGGCGTTTTTCTAGTCACCAAGCAAAGGAAAGCGCTCAGAGAAAACTCTCAGAAAAAGTAGCACCACTTCCAAGAACGGGATATTCTAACAATGCCTACTACACGACTGAGTGCTTTAGGTAGGAAACCCGAGATCGCTCCTTCACCCTGGGTGAGCACTCGCGAATCCCGCTACACCGGACCCGGCCGCTGGGAGGGAAACACAAAGAGGCGCACGGGCACAGCCGAGCGCTCCCCAGCGCGCCGCCGCCCGCGCCCGGCCCCGCTCTCTGTGGGGCAGCCGACCCGGCCGGNGCCGCCGCCGCCGCCTCCCCCGCCCGCCTCCGGGTCGCCACCACCGCCCCGAGTTGCTCCACGCTTCTCCCCACGGCTCCCGCCCCGCCGGGCATTTATCGCAGGCGGCGGTGACGTGCGGCGGACACCCCTCCCCGGCATCCCGCGGGGCGGGACGGCCGCGCTCCGGGCACCGCGCCCGGCCCTGGCCCCGGCCCCTCACCCTCGCCCCGGCACCGGCATCGGCACCCGGGGGCGGCGGAACCCGCAACAGCTCCCGGGGCGATACCTGGAGTCCGGCAGGCAGCAAAGGCTGCCTGGGACCGCAGTCTCAACCAGAAGCTGGCCACGGTCCTGCAAAAGCTATGGCCCAGAAAAGTCCAGGGGGGCCCCGTCCCCAGCCGCCTCCATCCTTGGCAGCAGGCAAGAGGATGTTAAGCCGGCCTGCTCCTGCTGAGACACAGGAAAGAGAAAAAGCTGTGAGCTCCGCAAAAGTCCAGAACATGTGAATATGTTTGGAGGTATCAGGACAGGAATTTTATTGTGGATTCAAACCAGCCACATGAGACTTCTCTTTAAAAAGTAGAATTCAAAAGTTTGTAGCCCACTCATTTCTTTGCCAAGCAGGATGCATCAGATGCATCAGATGCATACTTTTTGTTATATCGAAGTCTTCTAGTCTGAAATTTTTTTGAGCTGGTGGGGTTGACATTTCATTTACTTAGTATAATTTGTTACATTGAGCTAACAGCCAGATTGACCAACTTCCAGTCTTCACAGGACTGCTGTATCAGCTTCCAAAAGTTTTCTGTATTTTCATTTTCAGAAACTGAGAGGCTGAGGTTAAAATTCATCAGTATCCAGCTGGCTTCAGACCAGCTCTATAAATGCTTCCAAATTTCATGGGCCCAAGAGAAACAATGCCATGCAAGTAACACACTGCTTCTTCTTGTGCTCCTTCTTTCTCAGTTTTAGTTATAATTTCCCTAAAGACCTTGGAACTAAGTGCAGGATGCTATAGGTACTCTTTTACTTACACACTATGCTATTCAAAAGTTCTTATGCTCCATACTGGTTGATTTTTATAACTTTTTTTCTTACAATCCTGGAATTGGATTTCTGTGCTCAAGTATTGGGCACTAAACTTTTTTATAACAAAACTGTGTGAGGTAAAAAGCCACTCTGCAGCTGCATACACAGACTAGATGCAAGTTTTTTCAGTGTTTATGCACCATGATAACTTATCACTTGTCATTTTGGGTACAGAAGAATGAGCCATACTTACAGACTGGCCATGCAGAGGAAATTAAAGAAACAGGAAGAAAACAAAAAATCAGAAGTATTTGCTGGAGTCTATATGTGACATCTGGATTTTTTTTTTTATACTCACACCACTTTTGTATTCCTGTATCTTGTTTCCTACCTCTTTAGGCCTCTGGAGGCCAAGATACAGATTCTGTACCATCGAGGCACAGCTTAGCATTATCACTTTAGTAAAGTGTCTTTAATTCTGTGTATGGGCACAAGTGTTATTTCATTATAAAGCAGTAGAATAGCTGTATTATTAGACCCAGTAATGGTTGCAGACAAGAAACTGAAAAATTTTTAAAGAGTGAGGATATTTACGGGGTTCACATCAACTGGAAATTGCAGTAGTTGCCCCTTTCCATCAGCACTGGATACTTGCTGGGCTTCAAACAGAATATAGATCAACTATCACTTGCTGTCTTAGATTTTGAGTATGCATCATACTTTTAGAAAGCACTTGATCATTGGTCTTTGTCAAATTGAAGACATTGTTTTATGATGCAAGTCTCAGATTCATTGAAATAAATACTAATGCAAAAAGCGATAGGCCTCATTGAAATAGGGTTTTTTTCCTTTTTTTTGGTTATCGATTAATTTTTCAGCAAATGAATAAACCCTTTGCACTCCATGACTGTTCCCTTTGAGTTCTATTTATGACTGTATGTTTTGTGGCCACATAAAAGTGTTACGATTTTGACAAACAATATTTTGACACATCACTGATTTTTGCATATTAATATAATTAAAAAATGCTGGATCTCTTTTCTTAATCAGAATGGAAGAGGCCCTTTTCTAATTTCTTTTCGTTTTTCTGGATTGGTTTAAACCTCTGCCACTGGATATATAACTGCCACCCACAATTTAAAATTACATATGCAAACAGATGGACTGAGTAACTGTTTTCTGAATAGCTGTAACAGCAAAAACAAAACTTGCAACCAAAAAACCCACTTGAAAGAAATTAGTAAGAGGTCACCAGGTACATGCTGCACAAACACAGACAATATGGCACTAAGAAAATCCTGGAAAGGAAGATTTTAGCCTGAACTTCGGCTAAAAGAGATTTAAAGTGTGAGGGGGAAAAGAATCTTCAGTAGACTGAATCTTCCTGCATTTGATGAGAGAGCAAGTTCCAGCAGTCATTGTAAATAAACAAGGGTATGAATAAAAGATACATCATCAATTTGCTTTCCTAATAGAAAAAATACTTGGAGTATGCAGATATGGATAATTGGGCAAGAAAGTGACACTGCCAATTAAATCACTCAAGCCTCATTGAAATAGGGTAAAGAATATTTGTAAGACTGTAATACATATAAAGAATATTTACCAAGTCTGCTGAATTATAAGAGCTGGGATTTAATTTGAAGCAGAAGGAAGAATCTGAATCCAGGCCATTTTTCTGTTGATTTTAAGTGTCTTCAGTTAATCCACCTTGTGATTTTCTGCTTAATGTTATAACATCACAGCACTGTATTGACTAAAATAGCAATTAAAAAGTCTGATCCATTACAGCAATTTGGGAACATCTTATTTTTTACCCAAAGATTAGACTCGCAAAAACAGTGTTTAGTTGTTACCTGGTCCTGACAGTGACTAAAAAGGTGACTAATAATCATGGGAATGGTTTTTTGCCAGAAAGACCTGCTGTACACCTGAAGTTTAACCCCTGGAGGTGTACATTACTGCGTATATCACAAACCTGCTGTCAGACACAAAAGCTCCAGTGACTCCCGAATCAGGACCCCCATCTGCCTGTCTGTACTAACAATGTGGCCAATTGTTTCAGACTCACACAAAAATGGCCAAGCAGGAGACATTTCAAGAGAGATGTCTGTACGGTGAGAGACCAATTTTCAGATTTAGTCTTTTCCTAATGTGGAGCAGGTTCTTGAATGCTCCTTTGCTGACATCTAATGTGCCTGCCATGTTGTTGAGAGTCTGAATTGATTTGCTTTTGGTGATTCTTGTTTGAGCTGTTCTTCTGTTCTTTTTTTTCCCTCTTTTTTTTCACAATTAAATATGCATAGAGCTAGAGAAGATAAATATGTCCATGTGAAAGTTTGTGACTGAAATGGATGAACTCTGCACAAAGCCTTGCTCTAAGCTTTTGCCCAAACTGTCCAAACGGTTTTGTTTTGTCATCGTTTTTTGTTTTTTGCTTTTTTTAATTTTCTGCTCAGATAAAAAAAAAAAGAAAGCAAAAGACTTCTGGGGAGGACAACAAATGAAGAGATGATGGGTGTCAGTATCTCTGCTCTTCTGGATGTGGTTACAATACTGTGCAAGATTATTCCAGTGCTGCAAAATCTTCTGATAAATGGATTATTTCAGTCAAAAATATCTTGGACACATCCATTGTTGAGTACTTTGTGAACTGTCTTCTTCTTGAGAAGCACAGCTTTATTGGTAATTCAGAGACAGAGCTCAAGGGGGAAAAAAACCACACACACAAAAAAAAAAAACCCAACTAAAACAAAATAAAAAATGCACCACAACAAAACAATGGGGAATAGCTTTCCTTTGTCTAGATTTACCAGAATAAAAAGATCCTGTACCATCTATCAGCAGTTATACAAGTGCCTGAATATATTGCATTTACCAGGCAGCATTTCCATGCACTTTCCTTTATCTTCCGTACCTTTTCCTTTTGGTGTTACTGTACATTCTCTAGTAAAGTTTGTGCTACATGATGTTCATTCAAGTGTTGGTCATCTTTAGACATTGTAACAACATAGAAAAAACTTTGGATCCATTGCTTTTGGTATTATACCAGCAGAGTTCACAAAGATCATATTTCCCACCAATCTCTCAGAAAAATACTTAAAATAACAGCATTTAATAGATACTTGTAGCATATCCCAGTTCCTGGCCTTTAGGAAAAGCAGCCATATCTAGCATCAGGTACTATCCATTGCTAAGATAAAGAGCAAGATTGGCAGAAATGTTCTCATCCTCATATGATTTCTTTTCCAGCTATTTCACAAAAATAACTGGAAAAGTAATCATAAAATTCTGCAAAACTAAATAGTCAAATATAAATTGCTATATAAAGATAGATGAAATCTATGAAATAAAGTCATGCAATGATTTCTAGAACAATTAGTTAAACATAAGATTTTATATTTGTTATGAATAGATGGAATTAAGCTTTTACTTTTTTGTTACTAGTTTAAAAAATTTAATTTAAAAATTCTAATACAGTGATTGCATGAGGACAAAACTATTATTTTATATCATTGTATTACTTTGAAAAACACATTCTTGTGTATTTACAGGGATTGGAAGCAATTATTTCCACTAAGGGGAGCTTCTACTGTGCTTCTAATTGAGACTAAGAATAGTTTATCTTTTAGTTTAATTTTGTCTAAGATCAACAATGAACAAAAGTTATCATCAATTAACATTCTTCAACTGTTATGAAATCCAATAGAGATTTCAACCACTGGAGAAATGTCAGAGCTGCAGGCCGCTGAGGAGCTGGTGTCAATGGAAGGCAGGATATCATTAAACAGAAAAATGTCATTATTTAAATAACTCTAAAGATACATTTAAAAAGAAAGATACAGGAAATTGTTCTGATTTCTGAACTGTAGTTTATTATATAACTGGTTAATTTACTCCACTTGCCTCTTAAGTGCATCAAGATCAAAAAGCATTTTGTTTACCAAACAAAAAGCTCTCAAAAGAAAGAACAATTGGACTCCTTTGAAATAGTCTTTGACCTTAGATTTTAGCACATAGAATCATTATTTCAATTTGGCTGTTCATATAATAAAACAAAGACAAATCCGTACTGCCTTTTCCTTTACACAGTATCACAAGAGATAATCAGCCAACATCTGAAGGAGTAGGTTTCCATTTCCACCCCTCTCTAAAAGAATTTGAGCCTGATTGCCCATGATTAATTTCCCCAACCTGTACATTAGAGTGAGTCGGAACAACATTCTCTCTGTCACTTCTATTTCACAAAATAATCAAGTATACTTGAGCCAGAAGGATGTGTAGTAGCACTTCTGTAACCCAGTGATGAGGACACTTCTGTGTCACAAGATGAAGTCACACTGAAAACCAATATTTACATTCAATCTATATGAAATCAAGTACTAATTGTGGCAGGTTTATGGTACCATATATATTCTTATTGATGTAATCTCTCATTTGTGCTCACTCTCAAGCTCACGACCATATCCTTTTTTTGTTTTGGGGGAATAGGGTACTTATGAGCATGTTGTTTTTTCTGCCTAGACAGATATACCCAGACAGCTCCAATAAACTCTGCCTTAAGCGCAGGAACACTTTGTTCTAAATCCCTTTGCTACTGATTGATTTGGAATACAACTGAGAACTTTGTTGGAGGTTATTGTCTCCAGCTATTTGTCCTGTAAAATTAACTGAATTAAGTGTTGCTCTTGTACACAGTGTTGCTGAAGAGACAGGACTGGAGCATTTTGCCCAAAACTAACTTGTACTTTGAGAGAGGAGTTTTGTCAGGATAAGTCTAGAACTAAATCTAATATCAGATTTTATTATTTTTCTTATATTTTATATGAAATGTGAAGAGAGCTATCACTCAACCCAGTAAACAGTTCTGCAACCTGCCAGGAAGAGCTGTAGCCTCTTTGGGGAGACTTCCAGCATGACCTGTACAGCTCAAACTGTGCACAGCTATGGCACACACAGTCTGCAAGTATCAGCCTCACACGTGTTACCCATGGTGATGTCTGCAGGGCCTCATCTCTACTCCGTGTCACAAATGGTTGGGACTATTGGAGGAGAAATGACTGATGATCTTTACTGTGTGGGAAAAATGATACAGGCATCTGTGCTGAGCTACTTCAGCCACTGGACAAACTAGAGGTTCCCACTGACAGTGAAGATGCTGTGGGTATCTAGAAGCCACCATCTTAGAATTCCAGATATTATGTTGCCAGCAAATTCCAGGTTGACCTTTACTGTGCAACTGCATGTGAATTATGCATTTTGCTATCTGGAAGGAAGGTGAAGATGCATTGGTGTCAGACTTGATGTCCTATTATTTTTAGTGTGCTTTGTCCTTCACGGCAGCAATAAGGCAGATAGTTACAAACTGTAACTTCATGTGAATTTGTCAGATTTCAGCAGCACTATCATCCTGTCTCTGGCAAAAGCAGCAGTTACACAGCAATGGAATGACCAGCACTGTGAGGCACCTTGAATTGATACCAGTGCTCCAAACCCTGCAGGTTCAGAGCTCTTGTAAGTAAGCTGAGAGACATGCATGGGCAAGGTGATGAGAAGCATAGGAAATAGCACTGCCCTGCCCCAGAGCTAGAAATGGTGCAAGGCACAGATGTTTCCTGCTGACAGAAATGCTTGGGTCTGTTTTGTCCTTGTTATGTACCTACTTACAGAATCATAGAATCATTGGTTGGAGAAGATCCTTAAGATCATCGAGCCAACTGCTAACGTTGCACTGCCAAGTCCACCACTAGGACATGTCCCTAAGTGTCATTTGTTTGTGTTTTAAATCAAACGCACAAGGAAAAGGACCTATGGAACTGCTTGTACATGGGCTGCTCTTCTTTACTCACAGTTTCCTGCAGCATAATCAGAGGATTTCAGATGTCTTGACTGGTCAGGAGTAATCTTTCTCTAAAGAACACATTTTTACCCTGGGAGAGACTCTACCATATCTGTGCTCCTATCTTGGATTCATCTTCTTCTTCCAACATCATCCCGATTCTTAAAATATATGTGCCATGGTGAGGATAGGAAGTGGAGAAGAACCAGCCTACTTACTAAGGTCAAGCTTCATAGAACTGAAAGAGAACAACAACTAGGCTGACAGTGACACTAGCAGAGCCTCTTCATGTGAGAAACTTGTTCCATTCAATATGGAATCATCTGCATCAGCATCTGTAACATCTCACACCATCCATGCCACCCTAGTAAGTGCCTCTTTGGCAGCAACCTTCTAGAGATCTCATACATCCAGCACACCTGTGTAGGTACAGATATTCACTATCAGATCAGGCAGTAAAAAACAGTATGATTTGCAAGTCTCAAGTCTTGCTTCGTCTTAATCACATGTCTTTTCATTGTGGGCAAAATCAGTAAGAACATTTAATCCTGATTTTATGTTGGCATGAATAAGCATGCTAATTCTACTGTTATGAGTTGTTAGTAATCCTTACTTTTTCTTCTATATAGAGCACTCATACCCTGCTGTGCAAAACAGGGTCTTTATAAATTATGCCAGTATGGGCAGTTATGGTCAATTTATTAAGAAGTAATTTATGTCATTCTATGTATCACCTCAATTTTCAATACCAACTCATTCTAAATGACAAAAAATCAACACAATATTTAAAACAAAGATTTTAATATTATTAATTTTTGTTATTATTGTATGTATTCCCTGTAAATTTCCAGATAAGTATAATTAAATATAAGTTTCCAAAAGCTCATGGAAGGAAAGAATGGTTTAAAAATTGATTCATAAAGGAAGTTTTAATTAGAATTATGAAGGACAATGAAAGCAATGAACTTTGTCAGTACGAATATGGCTCTTTCATAAGTAGATCTTTGAAGAAGGTGGTCATTAGCATATTTCTATATTTTGCCCGGGAGCACTTCAGCCAGACTTATTCAAGTTTCATTAATATTTTAAAATTTGTGGCAAAAAATGTAACTTTAATTATGGGGTTGGATTATTTGAAAATTAAAATACTGCCTTCAGCTGTACTAAAAGAGCACTCAAAAGAGACCTTGTGAGAATCTTATTTCTCCTTAAATCCCACAAGATGGAATCAATTTCTATTTTAATTAATAGCTTATTTGCCAGTCATTTACAATTCAGTGCGTAGCCTTGACTGTTAGCACCTCTAAATACTCATTCCTCATGCCGGGTAAATTATTTTCCAGCATCAGGCAAAGGTGTCTGCTGCAGTGTCTTTTTTGAGGCAATGGTGGCTTTGGGAATCGATCCATGTGGCACATTTGGTTGTATCAAGGAGATACAGATATGAATATGGAAGACTAAAACCATTGCAAGGATACCATCATGTGAATGGGCTGCCACCCTCAGCAGCAGCAGCTTTCAGCTCTGTGCCTCCAGTGCAGGTGGTGCAAGAAGAACTGTTCTTCCCTCATTTCTCCTTTAAACTAAACAGTGTCAAATGTTAATTGAAGGAAATCAGCCAGTTCTCCTCTCTACTTCCTTCTGTCCCAGTCCCATACTTCCCCCTCTCTCCACATTCTGCTGTGTCTTCCACCTACGGCAGGCAACTTCCACCTACTACAAGCAACCAGACTGTTCTCAGAGCAAGACCCAGCCCTCTATTTTATGCCTCTTCAACTTTGTTACTGCATTTACTCACCTGCCTCATATTGGGAAATCTGACTACTCCTCAGGAGCAAGGTCTTGGCAATTCCTTAACTTCCTACCTCACCCCTCAGAATAACTGTGCACGTTTCTAAATAGATATGTCATTTATTTGCCACCTTTTTTACCTGTATAGCAAGTCTGAGCATTAAAAAAATCCTACATTCCTACAGTATGAGCCTGGGAATACAGGTAGCTGAAAAATATAAAGGGATGTTTATTAGAGAGCTACTTTTTCCTAGGAGTCTCCCATTTCATCAGTCTTCCTTGTTCTGACGTTCTGCTTCCCATAATCCAAACTTCCTCTTTCCTCAAACCCACTGTTAGAACACAGAACCACAGCCAAGGACTGGGGAAAATGCTGCATCCACAGCTGCTGCAGTGGAAGGCAAATCCACACAGCTACAGCTACAGCAACAAGAGGGTATGTGAGGATTTTGAGTTGCTGCTTTGGAGGAATAGAACCTTTAAAGGAGTGCAGGTTATACACATCAAAATACTGACCTGTTTATGTTATAAAACATAATTAGTTGCTTACAGAATGTGGGGCCCCAGCAGAGGAAGTTCAAGCAGGCAGTGTAGTACAAGCTTTGCAAAGAAGCTTTCAGCTTTGCAAAGTCCATTGGCGCTTTCCAAAACGGCGTCGCCAACGTCAGCCAGGTAGGTGCCACTGCAAACACCACCAGGGTAAATACTGAAAGGTCAGCTCCCCTTTTGTGCCAGTTGTGTGTGCCTGTTCTTCAGCCTTTTTGCTCTAAACAGACCGATATCTGTATGTGTGCAAATATTAAAACATACATTCTTACACTGGAGCCAGTGTCTGTTTTTCTTAAAGAAGGAGTATTCATATGTGCAAACAAGACAGTTACAGAGGGTATGGACTGCAATATTTACACACCACAGATCCTTCTTGACTTGAAAAAGGGGAAAAGTGACAAGTCTTTCCTGATGAGGAGAGCTTTGGGATCTTGGCATCTTTGCAGTGGTACCTGACCAATCTGAGGAAAAACTTTGTGAGCCATATGGTCTTTTGCAAAATATCCCGCAAAGGATGCTATAAAATTCAGTGCAGACAAGTGGAAGCAACATAACAACATTTACTCAAAGCCTGTTTCTTTGGGAAAGAAATTTGATGTGGCTTTATTTTAATTCATTTGTGCTCTTTGAGAGAGGAGGTGTGAAATGTTCAAACTGGGGTAGCACTCATGGTCTGGGTCTTGCAGGAGACAGGGAGTTGAAAGGCTTCCTCACATCATCCTTTTGGCACACACCAAAGAGGATGCTGAAGTGCCTGTGGCTGTCACAGTATGATTGTGCTATGCAGATATGTACCTGGTAATGTCACAGAGTGGGACATTTGGGCTACTTGGGAAAGATATCACTATCTGCTGCTCTTATCACCAGATGTGCAACTTCCCCACATGTGAGTGCTTAGCTAAAAGGGAGAAGTTTGATTTCTTCATTTCCTCAGTGCAAATCATATTGACTCAGTAATGGAGGGAAAAAAAGGAGCTACCTCTCACATATTGTTGATAGGCTGTATGTCCTTTGCAGTTAGCTGTGTTTTTGTCCTTTGGTATTGCTTGTCAGTCTCGTAACAGAATAGCACAAAATTTCTGGTCTCTGGTTTGTCATTAGGAAAGGGCCATTTTAATACTTGGGAGTTAGTAATATATTCTGCAAGAGGTGTACAGCAGTGTGGATTGGGTTTGTGCTTTTTTTTAAGTCTTATCACAACACTTTGAAAAATAGTAAAAATGGCAAAATGCTGCCACTTATGTGCAAAGTTGTCACGGTGCATATTAAAGGGATTTTCTTAAAAGGTGCTTATGCCTGGGGTAAATATTTCTCAAAAAATTCTCAGAAGTTGAAAGTTTTTTTGGGAGATGGTGAAAACTGATCCTTGTGGTTTTGGTGAAAACTTGTGGATGACATTTTTTATGTATTGTGGCCTTTTTCTCCTAAATAATTCATATCACATGAATTTACAATGGAATTACTATGTATGAATGATAGTGTATCACATACTCGAAATATTACTATCATAATAAAAAGCCACACAGCATTAATGTGGTGACCCACCTGCCTCTGGGCAGATTTTGACTCTACATGTTTTCTCACCTCAGCCAGGTTTCCTTTCACAATCACTTCCTGAATCAAGACCACCCACTCATTGACATATTATAAGGTTTTGAAAAATTACCTGTCAGCAAGATTCACCATCTATACTTAACAAATCATGATAAAAATAACTGAAATTTCTAAGGTTCCCAAAATACACTTTAGAAAAAATGTTCTGAGGGAGCTATATAATGCATTATTTCCAGATGTATAATAAATATCATGCTTCTTTAAAAAATGCTAAGAAAGCAGTTTCTTCCAACATTTAAGACAGTTTAAGGTACAAAGGCACATAAAGTAAACAGCATTAAGTGTAGAAAGATGTTTTGAAATGGGTAATGTCTGTAGGGATTTCTGTAAGGAAACTAAAGCCCAAAGTCCTCCTAATTATAAAGCTTGTGATAAGTAGCTTTAATTAAAATGTATATATTTTCATGTGTAGAAGAGTTATTTAAAATATCACAGTGAAAATATTTCTATTATATTTCACCTTTCCTGCAACCAGCTGCTTATTCAAGTTCCATACCCTTCCAGGCTGCTGCTCTCAGCACAGTGCCTTTGTCAGTTCACAGAGATACCTCCATGCCTGCACCCAGCATTTTCTTCTGCGTGAGATGCCACTCCCAAATCTCTTTGGGAAGCCTTGACTTGCGGATATTCTTCAAACGGTGCTTTGGACCTCTGATTGTTCAACATTTTCCCTAATCTCAGGGTACATTTGGTGACACAAGCCAAGGCAAGCTGCACGCTGCCTCCTGCAGCTGCATCTCCTAGGAAAGCGGAAAGTACCACGTTGTCCTGGAGAACCCCCAGGATGGCCAGCTGCCAGTTCAGATCTTGTGGACAGCCATCTATCCTTAATAGAGCCTAAAATAGGTCTAACCAGGACTGATCCATTTTGCAGCCTTTCCAGAGGGCTTGTAAAAATAACTCATAAACAGTTACATACCATCCACTGAATACAAAGAATCCACTAAGTTTTGTTGGAATGTATTGATTGTTTTGTGTGTGCAGCATTCAATACTATACCCTATACTTTGTGCACTTAAAACCATCTTTGTTCACATTCCATGTTTTTCTCCAGTCAGCCCTTTTAAAATATTTCCCACTATTTGCTCACCATAATATTGTTCCAGACATTTCTTGCCCACTAGAATAAATTTTCTCAGTCTCTTTCATTACATAGTTTGTTTTACAAGCCTGAACTCTTCCCTGCCGTCTTTCTTATGCTCACTGTCTTTTTCTTTTCATTCTTGGAACAGAGCAGCCATCTGTTTCTTTATCCCTCTTCCTTCAACTCCTCAACAATTGCTTTCCCTTTCCTTGACTTTACTTTTTCATCTTCTCTGCATTTGTCTTGTCCTCATACTCCACCAGCCTGACATGGTAGGTCAGGCTGTAGCCATTGGCTGAGACCCAGGAAAACCTGTCTTCTCTTGCTATAAATGCCAAATATAGCAATGACAGAAGACAGCTGGGTTCTGTTACAAAGATCAGGTTTTCAGAAAAAGTTTGATTATTACATGGCAAGTGCCTGTATTTTCTTTTATTCAATGTCTGCTTTTATCTTTACCCTTCAAGTAGCAATATAGTACAATATCAATTTAATATCACTGCTAAAATATAGTTAATAGAGCGCAAGTAGAAGCTGCATAGCGTGTAGGGAGTGTATGGAGCTGAACCAGCAGCTGGGGTGAAATGGCTCTCCTTGGATCAACTAGGTTCAATATACTCTAATTGTTAGAGTAACACGCATCCCAAATTACCTGCCTTGAAAGTACAACCACATTTTACTGAGCACATGCTCTATATTTTATTGATTATCATTTTAAGAGTGAAGCAAGAGAATTTTACACACATCATTAACAAAGGTATGCATGACTAGAGCCACTCAACCTCCAACTAAAGATGAAGAAATACTATAAGAGTAAGTTAAGCATGGGGAGAAGTTAGGGAAGACTCCATTGTAACTTCTGGGATCAGTTGATGGGCTGAGCCTGTCTTCTCCCCCATTGGGATGTCCATTGGGTAAGAACCATATTCTATGCTTGCTAAATTATTACCTTGAGCTAACTTTTATTGATGACTAGAGCATGTCTCTATACTGCTTTGAATACATTTTTGCAGTCAGATGCTCACCTTTTCAAACCCTTCCAAACCTTTTGAAATTTTCAAATTTTCAAACCTTAACCTGTCACACTTTGCTGTTAACAAGTGTGTATATAAATAAAGTGTGTTATTCCACACACGGTGAGTGCTCACGGCAGTCACCTACAGTGGGTGACAACTCTCAACTGAGAGTGGAGACGACGGGGAGTGCCTCTTATGCTGTGACCCTGAGCATATTAGCCAAACCACCCTCTGATCCAGCAGTGGAGCATGCCTGTAACGGGACACAGACAGACTGGTCAGCCACAGGGGTCTCAGCTTTCCTGGGCTGCTCACAGACCAAACAAACAAAAAGGATTTTAGGAAAGCCCTCCCACCTTTCATGTGACAGTCCCATCTCTTCAGTCTCTCACTTGGCTACAGAATATAATATGGATCCTAACTTCAAAGTCCTTGATTGATTGAGTGATTAATTGATTAATTTATGGTTATTAAATGTACTACGGAAAATGCTGAAAAATGTAGTGTACCTTGTTCTTTTCACGTTTTCTCTTCATTGTCTGAAAGTATCTTCAGTGATCATACACAGAGAGTAACAAAGTGATATGCTTGTAATAATATTTCTACTGCTTTGAGTTCCAGATAGGCCATTTACTTGTAACCATTTCAAATCTGACTTGTCTTTGAAGAAAATCCCTAGATGTCTTATCAAGCTCTGAAATCATGATTGATCAAAAAGAAATTCTTTGGTAAGCATTTCAATCTACTAAAAGAAACGTTGATGTGGCACAGGTAAATTGATGAGCTGATGAAAAAGAAGTCGATGAAAACAACCCATAATGAATTAAATTACATTATTTGTAAGCCAAGATCTCCTGGTGAGGAAAGTGATTTTAATGAACTTCGTTGTTTTTCCCCATTAAAAGAAAAGGTGTAATAACATTTTGTTAGTGAAATAATCCTCCTTACTTAAAAGACTATCTTAGATTTCTGCAGATCTAGTTTCACACAGATACTTGATTTTGGGGAATTAATTGTACTTATCAGAAAATTATTAATAGAATCTGGTCTTACAATTTGCCAATTTTTAAGCAAGTCAATGAAGAACCCTGATTTGCATAATCATCTTTTCATATATACAACAAAAATATTTTACTCCATGTCAGGGCTGTACTATAGTACGTAATTCTTTCTAGTTGAAAATAAGTGAAACACTTGTCTCTGTCTCTTTTCCCTCCTGGACTGCTGAATACAACACCTCATTTGTATTTATTAGTTAGTGCTACTTCTCTGTCTTTTTATTCTGGCTTTCTGCCTTCTTTTATACACCTTTTTAATTAAATCTTATTCTGTCCTTTCATTACTTATTAATGTTTTCACTGGCAAGCATCATCTTCACTCTCCTCACACAGCAGAGTCAATTTATTTCAATAACCTTATTTAGACCTAGTTATCAGCAATAACACAAATAATCCATTTGTTAATTATGTGAATTGAAGTGACAATTTCAGAACACATATTCCTAACATAAGGTCAAATGGTCATACCTGGAATGTGGCTTCTGCTTCATTAGCAAATGTGCTGACTATTAATGTGACAGCATCTGATAGAAATTATTTACAACTTCTTACTAGGAACACTTGAGGTAGGTAGCTGAGTAAAGATGGTTTTCCTATATGTCCATTGTGAAGGAGACTTTGAACATCAAAGTTAACCTCCTTGTTTTGGCCAGCCCTCTAAACCAGCCTACACTGACTAGGAGCACAGACTCCTAGTCTAGGTGTCTGAAGTCAGGCAGTGCAAATAAACTCTTCTCAATGTCTCTGCAAATTGCCAGATCTCATTTAACAAAGTATTGACAAAGGCACTTTAACTATATCTCTTCTTTCAGCCATGTTCTCGTGGAGTAGTTTTCTGGTGATACTTCCAAACTTCTATTATCTGTAAACCTCAATCCACATTTTGCACTGACTGCTACGTTTCTTGTAAATTTGCCTTCATGAGTAATGGTTTGAAGAAAAGACTCTCATTTTTTGTTCTTTGTCTTGGTTTCCTTACCTTGCCAGTGGACTAATTCCTAGCACTTTCACTCCTACCCTTAAAAACACCAGTAGATTTTATTATCTACAATTTACTTCAGAAAATATTTAACAAATAAAATGTGAAAGCACCTCATTTTGTATACTTCCTTTGGTTTTCTGGTAGCTACTGTACGCAGTGAGCAACTTAAGCAACATAATTTCTTCTTTTTGGTATTGTCAAAGACGTAGCTTACTTCTAGTTCTTCATGATGCCACGATGAAGAAGAGTACAATTAAAAGATTACTTGGCTTCAGTCATGCGGCCTAGTTAAGGTTACAGGAAATCTTAGTGGGCTATCATCTGTCACATGCTTACTGATAAGCTGTGATTCCAGTGGCTGCCAGGATCACCATGGCTTGCTGGGTAACATCAGTCTGAAAGGAAAGAGAACACACAAGATAATTTACAAGTAAGAATCTCTTGCTTTCAGAGAAGCTGCAACACAAGCCCAATGGGCTCTGTGTGGAAGGCATAGACACACTTCTGCCAAACAAACATTGAGCTCAAGTACCACCAGCAGCTTTACAGTTGTAATCCAAACCAAAACAGTCTGTAGAGTAAAGTATAAAAGTAGCTCACACCAGTGAAAAGTTGCTGAGTAGTAAGTGGATGAGTATACAAAAGGAAATGATTTGGAAAACAAACTATTTCAGTGCTCGCACGAAGGGAAAGGTGAACTTTTTCAGAGAGGTTATTGGAGCTTTGAACTATCCTTTCCATCTGACTCAATGCTCTGTTTCAAGCCTCTCTTCTTCTGGCTCTGGACTAATTATAGGTTAATACGTTAAGGAGCAGTTACAGAGAATTGCCTTCTGTGTCCTGGATGTTACACACCAGCCTTTGGCTGCTATCCCCACCACAACATCAGGCTGCCTGTGTCAGTGGTCAAACAGACACACAGGACGCTGAGGACAAACAGGCATCACCACAGCAGCCACAGCCCCACAGTGGCATTACCACAAAACTAGCATTCATAAAATAAGGAGCTATATACAAAAAGCTGCCTACGCTGAAAAAAAAGACTTTTCAGATGGAGTTGTTAAATATAAGTGAGAGCATATTTTCACCCTGTTTCCACAGGAGTTAGCAGTGATATCTCTGCAGCCGAAATACTGTGATGACATGACATTTTATGGCCTACAGTATCAGAGGACAGCCCCATTGACGTCCACTCAAAAACAGATATAGAAAACGGAATATTGAGAAGACAAGTTGTATTTAATTGCTGTATCTGAGAAAAACAAAATTTCCCAGAGAAGCAGCTGCACTTTACTCATTGATTCTGTAGTGTTCTCACTTTCCCAGAGGTTCCTATGCATAAGACTGAACACAGTGGGTCTTGTCTCAGTCACAATTACAGGAACACAGGGTCCTCCAAGTCCCATGGCTGTGTATAATGTCACACATGCTTTAGCATCACATTGTCTCTTATCCTGAGGCTGTCTCTGAGGCAGGATTATGGGTAGGTGACTTTCCCATCCAGGCAGCTCCGCACTGGGATGTGCTGTTGTGGATGAGAGAGGAATTGGAGATCTAGTATCCAATGCAGAAAGAATGTCATAGAAGATAAACATGAGAAGAAAGTCAGTCAGGTGTTTCTCACACAGGAAACCAGTGTTTTTCATTATTTTGTCCATTATCGCAGCACCATGTGCTTTTCAAGAAGGTAATATATGACACTTTTTTAAACATACCCATTAATTTTTCAGTGTAACTTTTTCTCATGCCCAAAACATGCTGTATAGTTATCATGTAAGCAAATAAGAATTCTTACTGCCTTTTCCTCTCTCTAATATATGTATATGTATATATATATACATATTGATATAAGTTTTGAGCCTTACTTCTAGTCTTCCGTTGTTTTAATTTGTGGTTACAAAAATTATCTCTTGCTAAGGACACTTTCCTGTATTATTTTGGTGTTTTGGTTACTTAGTCTGTAAATATGCGCGACATTTAACCTGAGCTTTAAGAGTTGTTGTGTAGGTGTGATGGGAATATGGAGGGTAGTGAAGTAAAAATACATATACAGAAGTTACATTTTACTTGTGTACATCAGCATCTGTAAATGAGAAAACACAAAGTACAATGTTAAACTTTTGAGTTTTGCGTTTACTAATTTCTTAATAAAACTGAAAATGGAAATACAGAATTACATCAGTTTTGAAAGGACTTTATATGTTCCTTTAGCAGAACTATCAAGCAATAGATTTACTGTTATTCCTTAATCAAATTTCCTTAGTTGTTGATACAGCTAGGATTTTTAAGCTTAGTTCAAACTAGTTAATTTTTAGTATTTTCTTGCTTTGATAAAGACATACCTCTCTCTGATTTATATATTTTTTGCTCAACCTGTACAATATTCACTCAAGCTGAACTTGTATATATGTAGTTTATCTATAATCAGAAGAAAATGGCACACTCCACCCTAGATAATCATCATCATCATCATCATCAAAAAAAAAAAACAACCAAAAAAACAAGAAGAAAAAAATTTAACACCTCTAGACAGGTGTTGTTATGGGCTCAATAAGAGAGTTGAGGAAAATAATATCAAAAGAGATCAAAATAATATCAAAAGAGATCAAACACAAGTACATCTCTCATGTCTGAGGAACCCCATGAGACACAGATGGCCAAAATCTGGGAAATTACGTTGAGAAGTACACACAGGTGCCTTGTCCTTTTGTTCGTCCTGGAGCACCCATGCTGGCTATTTACAGAGAGGCACTAATGAAGTAGATCTATCTGTTCTTTATGTTCTGCATAGTATGCAATAATGTTTAGATACCTAAGGTGTAGGAGAAAAAAAATAGAGTAAGTAATTGTATAATAAAAATATAATGTAATGCTAATTTCTGAAAAGCACTCCAGGAATCATACAATAAGGCAATGAGCCATATGGCACTCACTGTTTGAGATCAAAACCCACTCCCTGAAATGCTAAAAGCTAATCATGTAGATTATTTGCTGTTGGCTCTTGATGGTGATTTGGCATTTGACCAATGAGTAATTCACAGATCAGGAGGGAGGTTTGCTTCCTGATTAAATGGATAACAGACATTTTAAACAGATGCTCAACATGAATGCAAACCAATAATAATGTACTTCCACTGTGAACTTTTGAAATTTATGGATAATTTCACAGATACTGCATAGCAGCCAAAATGTTTGCTGGCAATAACTGATTAGATAACATAGATAAAGAGAAACAGCCATTCTAGTTTTATGTGTAAGGGTATACATATATCCCTTTCATTGTCAGGGTCCTCATTAGATCCTTCCCTCTCTGGAGTAGCCTGATAAGTGTAGCATAACCCGTAGGTATAAATTTAGCACCTGAGTTACTTTCACTATTTTCCCTGAGAAAAGACACTAGTTTTACAGTGTTTCCAATTTGTCCTCCTCAGAGTACCATGTATATTATCTGCAAGTTCTTAAAGAAATCATGCCTGAATGGAGACAGTTAATACATCTCTTACAGCAACAGCATCTTAGGACTCGTCTTGCCTTGAGCAAGATTGTCCCTGAGATTTTGGTGTGACTCATGAGCTTGTAGCAGAGAATTCAAACTGCGTAATCTATTAATTCTTTCCTTGGTTTTTTTTTTATTTTTTGTCCATATTAAATCTCAGAATTTTTCACATAATTGATATTCTAAAATTCAGTAAGACCTTACTAAGCAAAAATGGGAATGATGCAGATCATACGATTTACTAAGAGCATTGTTACAGAAACTAAGATATATGGGTAATTTGGCAATTCAGTGATACGTTAATGTTGGAAAAAAATTCAGGGTCAGTGATAGTGGAAGGGACAATTCCAAATAATCAGAGCTGCTGATTACAGACACTCAAATATAATGTCCTAAAAATTTTTCTCCAAAACTGAAAATAGAATATTATTTTTATATGAAAGAATAAGCTCTGAAAAGACAACCACTTACAGTAATCAACATTTTAGAAGGAGATTGCCTAAATGTATATAAATTACTTCACAATGAAAGGGCATAGGAACATCTATTTTTTTTTAATTGTTACATTTAAAAATAAGGAGAAGCATGTGTTTACAGGCATAGTTTGGCACCACTGACAAAAGCCAAATATGTAGGAAAGGAAAACAGTCAGTTAAAGAATATTCAAGTAAAGGTAACATTGCTTCCTTCTAGCATAGTCAAATTAATTCACAAGGTGTTCTAAACCTGAAACATTGTCTGAATCAGACGTCGAAAAGAAATTTGAAAGATGCTGCACTCCTACATATTCTATTAAATTTAAAACTATGATTTTAAAAAGCATGGAAAGAGCATTAATGAAGAACTACTGAAGTTTCCAAAAGGACATTTAACCAAGATTGCCTGCAATTTAAAAAAAAGGGACATATATCAAGAAAAATAAAGTTCCCATTGGATAAATTGATAGCAATATAGTTATTAGCAGACACCAAGGAAAACGTTTTAAATTTAAAAAAACAATGTTGTGATGAAGTATTAATGAATTCAACCAAGAAAATTCAGAAAGTGTTCCAAATAATTTATAGGAATGCAAAAGGAATAACAATTGTAGGGGCAAGTACAAGATAATGACAATAACACGAGCCAGTGTGCCCTTGTGGCCAAGAAGGCCAGTGATGTCCTGGCCTGCATTAGGAGGAGAGTTGCCAGCAGGTGGAAAAAGGTGATCCTGCCCCTCTGCTTGGCCCTGGTGCAGCCACACCTGGAGTGATGTGTCCAGTTCTGGGCCCCTGATAGAAGAGACACACAGACATACTGGAGAGAATCCAGTGAAAAGTCATTAAGGGACTGGAGCTTGTTTCCTATGAGAAAATGCAGAGAGAGTTGGGATTGTTGAGCCTGGAGAAGAAAAGTCGCCAGGAGGACTTTTATTAATGTCTATAAATACCTGAAATGAGGGGGCAAAGAGGATAGATCTAAGGTCTTTTCAGTGGTGCCCATCACCAAAGAAAATGAACACAAATTGAAGACAGGAGGTTTCCTCTGAACAGGAGGAAACATCTTTTCACTGTGAGTATGACTGAACACTGGCACAAGTCATCAAGGGAGGTTGTGGAGCCTTCCTTCTTAGAGATATGCAAAAGCCTTCTGGACATGGTCCTGGGCCACTGTCTCTAGGTGGCTCTGCTTGCAGCAGGGAGCTTCTACCACGTTCTTCTGTCCTGAGATATTTGGGGATTTTGAGCAGGGAAAGGTGTTGGAATCATGAACAAGTAGGAGATATTCACCAAGCAAGAAATATTGTCCACCTGAGCACTTGGACAATGGGAATTCTGGTATCAAGAAGGGAATCTTTGATAAAAAGATCTTTAAAAGAGGTAGCATACACCTGGAAGACACATGAACTCACTCTTAGGTTTATATCACAGCTGAAGGAAGGAAGATCAGAATGGAGGTACTTAAAAGTGAGAGACAGCTAGGAATATGTGTCCTAAGATTAAAAACAAGAGCAATACATTCACTGAGAGTATTATATTTTGCACAACCAGAAAAAAATGAAGCCAAAAATTAACAACAAAAACCTTGAATATTTATGAAACAACAAGTTCTAACAATAAATATTACACTCAAAATAAATATTACACATCAGATGAAACTAGATACAATAGAAATAACATAAACCTGTGTGGCATACTTGCCTAAATGCCTTATCCCATGTAATGTAGAGGACTTCTCATCTGCAATTTCTGTAGCTGGCTTTTGACTTCCAGATCTGCAGTCGCTAAGGTTGTCCTGGTTAGTATTTTCCAGAGCTTCTCTGACAGTAATTTTCCCTTGCTCTGGTTCAGTTGCATCTGCAATCTTACACCTGCAGATTTTGTACCTATTGTTAGTGCAGGCTGCAATGGGAAAGCACCCTGCAAATGCATCTCAGCATCCTTTGCGCTCCAAATGGTCTCTCGTGTCCATGACCTGTCGGGAAGGTCTCTCCAAACATAACCATCATGAATGCTGCCAATGACTCACACCCATGAGGGACTCTGCTGGACTGAGAAAAGGAAACTGGTGAGAAGCTCCAGAGATCTTGTGTTTGTCTGTGAAGGCTGTGAGGTTCTTGCAGGCAAGCAAAAGATTGAAGAAGAATCGTGAAGCCTGAAAGGTGCATATTAAGATTAATCATATGGCAAGAGGTCAGTGAAGAGACCTCTGCCTAGAAAGCCAAGAAATACTGAGATGAATTGAGGATTTTTGAAAGTTAAACTAAGCTGTATCTTTAAAGAAAACAAAAATAAAGTTAAAGCAGATAACGGATTTCCTAGACCCGTATCTGTGTGGGAAACGAGGTCAAGGAATAAAGAATCACTGTGCCATGGTGTGATGACTAGGTATAGTTTAAAGATAATCAAAATACAGTCTCAGACTAGATTAATATTTTGCTTTCCTTCTCGGTAAGAATAATTATACTGAGCATAAGAGCAAAGACAGGATGGAAAATGGGAAATGAGAGCATGGAAACAAATAGGACTTCGACCAAAGTATAATCAAACTTAAAGACAGCCTGCTGTGTTGCAGTATGCTTTATGAGAAACCAGTATTTGAGCTGGTTAAGGAAGAGATTAGAACAAAAGTTGAACGACCTTGAGGGCCCAAGTATTACAAATGGGAAGGAATTCAAGACTATGAAGTGTAGGGTCATGCACTTAAGAGACTAATAACAGGAATCTCTGTTATAAATTTGGGAGCTAATAATTGAGAATCACAGAAGAGGAGGAAAACTTGTACATGTTGATTCATCACAGGAAATCTGGATGATGTGATGTGTCTGTGAAAAAGGCAAGGAAGGATATATCCACACAGAAGGAGTGAAACAATATGAATCATTGGTTGGGCTCCATGTTTAACAGTAGTCGTCTATGTCTAGGGAAGCAGGATTTAGAATGGGACAGAGGCACAGAAGGTCTGCTAGGATGATCACAAGAATAAAGTCCTTTTGTATAATAAGTGACAGCAACTGTATTTTTTTTAACAAATCAAAGGTTGAGATTGTCTGTTTAAAAATGTCTTTAGGGTGTTTTTTCATTCTTGGGAAGGAAGATAATACAGCTGTTTAAACTAAAGGACAGAGGTGAAACAAGACAAAGTCGTAAATTAACTAGGACAGTACTGAGGCTGCAAATTAAAAGAATATTTTTAACCACAAACATGAGAGAATATAGTAGATTTTTAGTAAAAGCTCTTGGGGCAAAGCTTAAATATTTTTAATCAGACATTCTGCAATTTATGAAAGGAATTATATGAACTTGAATTATTTTGGGCTTTTGCAATCCATCATCTTGAGGGTTCCTTCAGTCTCTTTTAGGTAAGATTCCAGTTATCTAAACAAAGGGTAAAACTATTGTTCATCCTAATTGCCTTCTGTGAGAGGTCACAGCTAATCATGGTATCAGTGAAGTTCTGTCAGAACAGATCTGCGTGTACAAATATTTTGCAAATTCTGCTGATTAGTTACTTCTCAATAAGCTGTTGTGGGGGTGAGGATAGCAGCACAATTTAAAGAGAAAGATTAAATGTAGCAAATGCCTCAAACCATAGCTATGGATAATACCTGGACATCTTGCCTTCAAAGCAGACAGCTTTCTTTAACTTTTTAGGAAAAGTTTGTGTGGACAGTGCTGAACTATGGCCCATAAAGGAAACGCGTTAGACACAGAAGTAGTTCCACTAGCAAGTTGCTCAGATTTCAAAGATACTGCCATAGCTTTTTCTTCAATCCAAAGTTGTTGTAAGTAATCCCTCTATCTGTTTGTCTGTGTAGCTATCAAAAGGATATTCTGCTGTTCTGGTTGCCACATGCCCAAGACTCTGGCAGATGCTGAGTAGCATCTTAAAGAAATTGTTCTTGACTGTGGACAGATAATAGCAGAGAGAGTATGGAGGACAAGGACTTTACACAATCACATGCAACAGGAAAAAACATTTACACACACACCCCAGACAGCACATATATCACCTGCCTGAACAGTTTGAGTGCCTGAAACGTACTTTGTCTTTTTCCCCAGATAGTAATGAGTCATATAGCTCATAGGACCAAGAAGAAAACATGAAAAAAAAAGGAAACCACACAAACGCAATTAAAAAATGTCTACTTCTTTCTTTTAATTTTAACAGAAAATAGACCTCCTCATCCGTGATCCTTATGGGATCATTCCAATTTGAAAGATTATACAATCACATGATACTGTGATCTATACATACCTTTAATTTATCTAAAATCTGTATACTATTTCAAAGTATTTGATTTTTATTTCTATTGAAAAATATATTTTGTGGTTTTCATATTGGAAAAATACAACACCCAGCCCATTCCCTTGGTAGATCTGATTCCTGTGTCAGTCTTTGTCAGCTGACGGAGTCGTGGTGAGGAAAGGATAATAAACTTTCACTCAGGCTGGGCTGACTAAAAGGCATCTTATCTAAATGAGTGCAATTGCAGCCTCATTTTAAAATCTTTCCTGATCCCATGTCTGAATGCTGTTGTATTTGGCTTGGTTATACAGACGTTTATGGCAAATATTAACATTCAAAGAGCTGGCTTGCCAGAGAATTTAGGCATTTTCCTAATTTTAGGAAGTGACTTCAGTGGGGCATCTCTGGTTAGGCCTGTGTGTATCAGTAATCGGAGCCAAAGTGTTTGTGAGTGTAGTTCTTGCCTCTTTTCTATGTCTGCCCAAACCTGTCCTGCAGAGTTCAAAGACAGATTACACATTCCTTATCTTTTGTAAATTCCTTTAGGTCACCTTATTCCTCCAAGTGTATCACAAGTTCTTTTTGATTTTTAAGGTAAGTTGTTGGCAAAGACATTCTTCCTGAAGAGGTGCCCCTGGACCAACCAGCAATGTGCCTTTTCAAAAAATGATGGCTGATTTTAATAAATAAGCTATAAAATATATCTGTATGTTTACAGAATGATATATCCAGCTGGAAGGGATCCATTATAAAATATATTTTAATATATTTGAAATATGAAACAAGATATCAAATATTTAATATAAGTAAATAATAAATAATATAGTATGATAAAATGATCAGGAACCCAGCAACCAATTGACAATGAAGAGCTGCAAGTGGCAATCAGCTCTCCCAGGTCACATCTCAAAGATTAGATTTTTAAGTTAAAAAAATGGATTGGTGTGTAGAGTATTTCCTGAGGATAACAGGTTTTCTGAGAGAATAGGGGAGAGGAAGCAAAGACTACCCTCTCTTTTTAACACTTGCCATCTCAAAATGCACTGAGAGGGATAAGGTTACTCATCCTTTTGTGGTGCCTTTTTCCAAATTTCAGTTATTATCCTACAGGACAAATAACACCTTTCCAAACTAATTCATTAACTGACATTATTTGCTCTGTACCCAACTTTTTTTGCTCAGTGTTCTTGACCTTTTATTCACCCATCATCATCTGGTTTAGAGCTCCACTTCCTGGCTTCTAATTTTGCCTCCTCTGCTTTCTGGTGTTGCTGCATCTGGAAAAAGCACAGGGAGAGGTTGTGAAGGGTGAGCACCCAGTGCTATATTTCTACTTGGCAGAAGCTACAACTCCTCCTGCCTTGGGCTTTCTGATGGCAGAAGGCAACGGTGCATGAGGAGCATTTAGCACAGTCTTGACCCCGCTAGCAAGGTGTAAATCAATTAGCTGTTGAGCTGGCAGCCTGAGGCTATAGAATGAGGGAGAAGAAAATTATGGCTGTCCTGATTTGGATCTTAGGATGTTGTTTTGGTTTGATTTGTTTGCCGGGGAGGTGTGCTCCTTTGTTGTTTGTTTGTTTGTTGGTTTGGTTTCAGTTTGGCTTGGTTTGGGTTTTGATTATTGACATTTTACTTCTCCCACAGGAAAAGCTCTCCTGGGCAGCAAGCCATCAATTTTCAGTCCTAGTTAATAGTATCAATGCATCTGATATGTAAATGTTTCCAAATGAGAGGCTAACTCTGCACAGCCCCCAATTCCTTCAGCTGCTAGCAATTAAGATGGATAGTTCAACACCTCAGAGGTCTTATTTTATGGAAGTAGAAGTTATCTTGTCTGCACTGATTAATTAAGATCCACCAAGGATAAAGTTCTGAACGCTCGCAATTTTCAAAGTACTCCCCAAGCTGAGTAATGACTATTTTCCTGGGTAAACTTTGCCAAGACTGGGAACATAATAAAGAATTTAGGGCTCTAAAAGGCAGCATTTACTCATATGAATTATGCCATTTTGCAGCAAAAGTTTCAGACTGCTGCTCACATGAGTAAGAATTGCAGTTCATCCATCACTAGGAAAGCCATCAATAAATAAATGTTAAAATATAAATACATGGTCACATCCTTGATACTGCAAAGAGCACCATTTTAAACTGTACTAATACCTTAGCCTGCCAATAAATGTTCTTAATGAAACACTTCAGACTAGTTTTGGAATAATTTTGCTTGATGGAAAAATTGTGCATATTGACCTGCTGGGGGGAGTCACTTCAGGCAATGTGCTAGCATGGGTATCTGAGAGGCTCTTCATGTAAAAGACAAATATTCAGTAACAGAAAAATACAAATATAACTTACAACATTAAAAAAAAACAAATAAGGAAATATATTTAAAAGATTTGCAATTATGATCATCTTTCTGTTTTTACACATTTCTTTTGTGTGAAGAGTGCTGTTTGTTGAAGAACAGAGAGTCTGTATGCTTTTGTATTTAATGCCCAGGTATAATATGAAACATATTCAAATGCAAAGCAAAATGCTTATTACTTTCTTCTTGCATTTAAATTTTAGAATTGTGTTGCCTTTATTGAGGCAAAAATTATATTACCTTTATATGAGGGCAATTTTTCTACTCCACACAAGAAATTTGTGCAAGAAACTTGCCAGGACAAGATGGTTTTTTGTTATGTTCGGCATGACCTTATAAAATTGATTGTAAAACAGTCACAGAGTTGTCTACAGAAAACCATGAAGCCTCTCTCCTACTAATTTCAGCTTTGCTTGCCAGGCCTCTCATCCTTCAAGACTGCTATTGCTGCAAACTTTTCTTCAGGACAAAATTGAAAATTACTTCACAAGTTATTTTCTTCACCTGCATAAAAATTTCCTGCTTCTCTTCCTTCTGTGTTCACGCTTAGACACAAAGGAAACTGTGACAACTGCCACATTTCTGAAAGAAAGAGAAGTCCAATTCCTGCCTCAGCTGCTAAATAAAATGGGTTTTAAAACTCAAGCAAGGATGGTGAAATGCTGCAAGTCCATGGGTAGATTGCTCCCTCTCCTGACAGCCTTCCATACTGCAGAACAGTTTTTCATCCAGCTAAAATTGAGGCCTATTTAAAACATCTGGTTTACTTTTGATATTTACTTCTGATCACTTCTTATTAAAAATTCGTAAAACTTAAGAAATATTTCATAATAAGATCTGATCTCTATTACTGCACTTTACTGGGTACAATGAGGAAAAGAGCTTCGCCAAACATATCTGCTAAACACATCTGATCATATTTCTTGAGGCCTGCCTACAACTAAGCCATTATTTGTGGAGAAGGTTTTGAAGCAGGCACATGAGATTTTTTATCTGCTTCCACAGAGAAGAAGAAAATAAGCTTATCTAGGGTTTACAGATACTGGAATATCACTTTAGGAGGACATCTATTATGTGGTCCATTTCATAATTTCAACCAACCCAAGGTCACATTTGGTTCTGAGTTTGCCACGCCCTGTTTTTAATCAAATCTGAGGCTTCCCTTTGTTTTACATATGATCTAAAACTAGTCAGAAACCTCTAGTTCTGCAGAACTTCCAGTCAACAATGCACCAGTAGCAAAAAAGACAAACAGTATTTTCATTGTAGCCAAATTTTATTACAAAGCTCAAAATATACAATTTTCTTTGCCCTGAAAGCTGAAAAGCTAGGAGCAAAAGCCATCTATAGTCAATTTTTAAAAGTTAATACCATGTGTGAGGGTTTGATCTATGAGGGTTTTGTTTGTTTTCTAAAATTTAGAACTGATATTCTTATCTGAAATCTTTTACTTATGATACAGTGAGGCTAGATAGTTTTGGCTAGTTTTGAAAATAATTAAAATAATCCCAGAAGTCCCAACATAATCAAAAAATATAAAATATCATGTCCGACTCATTCATTCATTTTGTCCCTTTAGAACAATGAGGCCTAGAGATGTTCTTTTCTTTATGTATTAAAAGCTGACATCTTGAGACAAATAATTAAATTTTAAATTTCAGAGCACAAGTGAAAAAAAATTAAAAGACAATAAACCCATGTTTTAGTGTTAGCTGAACATATAGAGGATTTCTGTGGCACTTGAAGGCATAGACACTAGAAAAGAAGGAAAAAGGTGATCAGAGGATACCCTCCAAAGGAGAATGTGACAAATTGGGTCTGGTGGGTCTGGCTGGAGCCACGAGTCCCATCCTTGTGAGAGGGTGTGTGTCGCTGTTTATTAAAGCCGGGGCTTGGATGCAGCTCCAGGACCGCGCGTCCCTTTCCGGAGAGCTCTTGCTCCAACCCAGCTTTAATGGGTACTTTTCCGTACCTCCTCTGGTTTCCTGGGTTTCTGCCTTTGGCAGAAGCGTGGCAGTGATAAGGAAATGAAGAGAGGACTTTTGCAGGGTGTCACTCTAGTTTATTTTGTCCAGAGCAGGAGCTCCCACAAAAGAGAGTTTTCCCCTCTGTGCAGCACCTTATAAGCGGGGGTGGGGACAGGTGAGGGGTACAAGCATGGGACCAATCAGGGATAGGGGGAGGTCACCCCAAGGAAAAGGAACCTCAGTAGCCAATAAAATGAATAGAAGGGAGGAGGGAGAAACTGAGAACCTATCGAGTCTCTCGACAGACTCCCTGGAATTCTCTAGACTTAGGGCGGGGCAGCAGAGAGAAGACGAAACTTGAAGGAACACAGCCACGGCTCAGGGGCAAACTCGACAAAACCCAACAACACCCCACAACAGTTTATCATAGAATGAGGAGAAAGACTCCAAATTCCAAAGAAACAGAAGGTATTTATTTTTAAAAATCCATCCCTTTTATAGGGTCTTTCGCTAACAGCTACTCGATTGGTTAAATGACACAACGCCTCACCACCACCATTGGATGAGATAGAGAGAGCATGTTTTGAAAACACACACAAGAAAATAACAAACTAAAGTGAAAAACAGCACTTGTTATTTTGAGAACAAGAGATGTTTTACAAAACTTCTATTAATCTTTCCTTGAGAATAAGAAATGTTTACGGAACTGTTCTCTTTGAAGGTAAACTGTTTTTTCTTGGGAAAATTCAGGCTTAGTGCTGGATCTCTCTAAGATTTACCAAATGTCAGCCCCACAGGTGTGAACAGCACTGCTGGGGAAAGGTGTGAAATGAACACTTTTCCCAAAAACACCTTCTACTGCCAGAACCTGATGCTGATAACTGGCTGAGCACTATGCTGACCTCCCAGGTCAGGGGGAAGTGTCTGCTAATGTTAATGGAGCAATGTTTTGGGGGGAAAGGATATTTAATATATTTTTCCTTACAATTAAATACATCCTGAGGAGACCATTTCTCCTCCTGTTTCAAGTTTGGTCATCGCAATTTCTGTGGCACTTCAGTTCTCCTGGGTGTATAAGAATGGCTCGCATCTATGTGAAAACCTCTGAGTTTAGGAAAAAGGCAGGAATCTGCATTTAAGATATACAACCAAATTATGTTAAGAAAAAAATTGCTTGGTTGCCATTCAGAAGTTTGATGAATATTTTATTCCCAATAAAATAAAGCACCTAAATGGTATAGAATTCATGACACTTTATGAGAGTTGGGAGAAATTGAGGACATTTTTTCCAAAAGCTCTTGAGTGAATCACCCATCCTTGATTATGGATCAGACACTTTGGCCAGTTTCATTGTAGGAGATCAGAAAGTGATTGAAGTCAGGGATTCAAAGATAAGCAAAAACCTCTTGGAAGCTGTAAATTTGGCTTTGGGAAGGGATCTGTCAAGATGCATATGTCTCTCTAGACAGAATGAAAGACACCATGATGGATATCAAAAAAGAAGCCAGGAAGTGGGCACACCAAACAGGTTAACAGGAAAGAAAAATTGAACAGGAAATTATACAGGAAAGAACTTATAACAAACTAGAGAAGAAAGATATTGCAAAGCACAGATTGTTATGAGATAACAACACAAGGAAAATCTGATATCCAACAACTTATAATCTTAGCAACATCTGAGAAGTGCTTCTCAGAAAATGCAGATTTTGAGTGACCTACTGAAAATTCCTGTTTAGTTATGATTTCTGTAAGTGAATAGCAGTGCCAATACTAGGCAATTTTCTGTCAAAAAAAGAAAAAAATAGCCTATAAAGATAAGGCATTGCACACGGCTCTCAGACAAGTAGAACTACTGCAATACCAAGTTCTATTGCAACTTGTTGAAGGTCTTTTTTATGAAAACTAAACACCACAAAATTGAATGTTCAAAATTAAACAGATTCTTGTTGTGAGTAAAACTGTTTTTTTGTAATGCAGCCTCTGTTTCCAGGGTGTCATAGGCAGCAATCCAGTGAGAAACATTGAAGAACTGAAACTAAACTCCACACAATAGTGGCACTTTTTGCCAGGAGCTAAGAGAGCTCAAATGCCATGGGCTTCTATGGAAACTCTGAACATAATCGCAATTAAAAAAAAAAAAAAAAAAAAAAAAAANAAAAAAAAAAAAAAAAAAAAAAAAAAAAGAAGAAACAAAACCAAAAAAACCCCAACCAACCAAAAAATAAAAAACCCCAAACCAACCAACCAAACAAACCAAAAACAACCAAAAAAAACCCCAAAAAACCAAAAACAAACAAAACCAAACAAACCCAAGACAAAACAATGAAAAAAACCACCAAAAAAACCCCAAAAAACAAAAACAAACCACGAAAAAACCCAACATCTTGTGTCTTAAATCCCTTTCCCCTCTTCTGGGAAAAGTTTTGCTCAAGGGAAAGATTTGCATTTGACATAAAATGTCTAACAAATGCATCCCTGGTAAGAACTTTTAAAACTAGATGAAATACTAAATCTAAAAGAATTTCCGAAACTTCTGATAAGCATGCCTTTTTAAAAACACCTAAATCTATTTTCTATGAGACAGTTGGAATAAGATTGATTTTGGTTCTGTATACTTAAGGTTTTTTCCTTTCATTCTCATGGGTCCTCTGAGTCAAAACCAAAACCAGACTTGTCTTCTAATTTAAATAGATTAAGATAAATATTTACTTTGTGCAGGTTGCTTTAAATAATTGGCATAAAAGTGATCAGAGGTAGTCTTTGAAGTTCATACCACTTCAGAGGAAGTGATTAAATTTTACTCCGTATTGGTACTAAAGGTTCCCTGGGCAGACTGACAATAGCTTAATAGCATCATGACAGTGAGCACTAGAAAGTAGGAGGATCAAGATACATTTAAATGAAAATTTAACATCTGGCAGACACAGTAAAATCTCTTCCAATTGGTTGTTAATGTAAGGATACATTTAGAACACCTGTCTTACAAGTTTTTGAAAAAGAAACATGACTTGCTTCCTTCTTTCCTTCCTTCCTTCCTTCCTTCCTTCCTTCCTTCCTCCCTTCCTCCCTTCCTCCCTTCCTCCCTTCCTTCCTTCCAAAACATTGATACAAATACACCTGTAACTAGTGCTGCAAAAAAAAAAAATAGAGAGTTTCCTTTTTAAGGAAACGATTTGTTCTATTTGCATAGACATTTAGAAAACCTTTCCAGCTTCTGCATGAAATACAGTAGAAAATTTATCAGAATTGTCTCAAATGTTTCTTTATAGCACACCTGGACTATACATGAAAAGTTTTAAAATCTGTGAGTGTCCCTCATGAAAAATAACTATATTATTTCTCAACTTTATTTGTTTAATGAATAATTAGTTGTTTTCACGGTTTACATAAACAACAATTTGAGCTTTGTGTGGTTTATTTGTATTCCTGTACAATGTTGACTTTACCAGTCTTGATTTCTGGATTGTTTTTCAAAGCTTTTTCAGGCAACAGTCTGTTGCAGTTCCTGATCCTCTAGTCTCAAACAGCTTCTTTTACTTCTGAGTGTATATTGCATGTCACTGCAGTGAGATCCACAGCAGAGCACCTGCCTCTGCTGCTGTGAGTGAGTCAGGTCTGTCCCACACTGCTGTCAGTCATCCAAATCTTGGTATTGACCACTCTTGCTCCTAGTCCTCAGCACATAAGGACCATTTACCAAGATGAAGAAGTAGTCACTGTATCAGGAATTCTTTATGGTCCATGTCCCAATTCTACTCTCTGGTGTTTTTCCACCATTCTTTTTTTTTTTCCTCCATTGCAAACTGGCTGTGCCATTTCCTCACATGCTTAAACAATTCTCCTTGTCCTCGTCTAACATCCAAACCAAGTGTCATTGGAATTCATTCTCACTCTTACACTTGGAGAAACTTCAATACTTTCTTCTCAATTAAACTTTGTTACATTTCTGAGTAAGAAACCTGCAATCGCTGAATACAAACAGCAGCATTTGCTCTAAATAACTCCTTATCCACAAAGGAAAAGGCTCCAGTGGATTTCTTTAATGCTAAAAACTTGCTGTAGGTTCAAAAATCTCATGGAACAGAGGTTCTAGACTTCGAAAAACAAGAAAAATCCATTTTGCAGAGAATCTATGCTGGTAGCTCTCCTTGCTTATTCTGTCTATTTAGTCTTCTTACAGGGTCCTGATGTAGGCCTAAACTATGTTCATTCTCATGCTGGTTTTTGAATGCTCTTCCTTCAGCAGATAATCATAATATAGCCAAGCCTGCCAGCCTAGTTGCTGTGTGACCAGCAATTTCTCATTGTTCATTTTATTGGTCAGCTTTACTGCATGAAATTATTCTTTGCTTTGTTTCTGTCTTGGGTTAATAAAAGTTATTATGAAGGAAGGACTATTTTCAGCAAAATACGTAGATTTTTAACAGCAGCAGTGTAGAAATTGCAGTGTGGACAAATTATAAGGAAGGTGCCTGTCCCATAAAGAAAAACTTAATCCCTTGAGAACTCAGTTTACCCTTTTAGGCTCAAACTAAAATGTGCTTAGATTTCGTTCTGATGAGTCACAGAAACTACTATTTGTAAAGGGTAGAAAAGCTATGGACCTGTAGAATAATTTTTTGCAGGCTCTTTTCAACTTCCCTGTTAATGCAGTTGTGTGTTCGTCCCTGCTCCATTAAAGGATATGACTGAAGTGTGAATGTAGCTGAATCCTGAAAAATCCCAGGAGTCATAAAAAGAATAGATATAAATCAGTTGTTGACTCTTGCTTCCTGGATAAGGTCTGAAGAGAGAGGAGCATTAAATGAAGCCATGGAGCTAGAGCTGCTTGTATGGAGAAATGTATGTACATTCATTTTGCTGACCTCTTAACATAGTTTTGTGACTTCTGTGTTTCAAGCTCCAGGTTATCCATAGCTGAGGTAGCTATATAACATCATCTACATCTGTTGTAGAGTAGATATGGCGCAAGAATTGATTTTTTTTATCCCTAAATCTGTTAAAAATAGTTAGGCATATGACAAAACCGACTGTTAATACATATGTGTTAAAGGTTATCTTTTCTTATGGAAGGGGGTTTATGCACATCTGCCCTCATTTCTTCATGTGGCCACTAGAATTTATTTCATAAGGGAAATATGCTACCAGCCTTACCTACTCCATCAATATAATGTTCATCATGATCTAGAACATCCAGATTCAGTCCTAGATTGTTCAGTAAGGGTTTAATTCCCTTTAATTCAACAAGGAAGACTAAGCATATACATGGCAGCTCTGTGCTTTCCTTCTTAAAAGACAGAGTATAAAACATCATAAAACACCTCTGAGCCATTTACTCAATCCAGAAGAAATTTTGGAGGAAGCAAAAGGAAACTTACCTTGAGAAACTGTGCTGGTCATGTTCCAGCCACCAGCACATGTAAATAGAAATAACCTCACTGTCAGGAGAACACAGGCAGTGAGGTTGTTATGTTTAATCCTTTTGAATAAGCTATTTAAAGAGGGCCAAAGTATCATACAAACAATTAGAAGCTGTTTACCCTTTGGTTAGTGAAATCTTTGGATCTGTGGGTTTTGCTGTAATGGGAGAGGAGGAAGTGGCCATTTCTACCAAAGACTGCTAGGTTCTCTTCTGCATGTAAAGAAATATTTTTTAAAATATATTTTCCAAATATGTATATTGTCTGAGCAAAATACTTTCAGAAGTTTTCTTTGGATATTTTGAAAATGCATGATCCAAAAAAAATAGTTATTTTGGAATTAGGTTTTCTGTTCAAGAGCGTAGATGCGTCCATGAACATGATAGTTCTGAAGGTGTGTGTTTCATCTGGGAGTGAATCTGTTGGCTCCAGGCTGATGTGGGGAGATGAGGTGTTGGGCTCCCACAAATACACTATGAGAAAGAAGTCTTTTACTTTTTTTGCATGAAAGACAGCCCGAATGTATGAGTTTATTATTCGGTGCACTCAATGCCTCTTGTTTCTGTCTGGGCTTCAAGAGCTCACTATGCTTGAACACTCTAGTGTTCGGTCACTATGAGTGCTCTAGCCCAGTGAACGACTGATGCACACTCCCTGCACGTACCATGGTCACTGTAGGTGCCAGGACAGTGAGGTGTTCTCCATCTGGTGACAGGGTGAGCTGTCCCAAAAGCCCTCCTGGCAGGCTGTGGTAAATTACCAGACTTGCTACAAGCTGCCTTCAGTTAATGAAGAATTGATAAGGCTTCTTGAGGCATGAGCTGAGGCATTTGCTTATCCAGCACTAGGCTGGAGCAAGGCTTGACAACAGAATGATGCCTGGGGTGAGGGAAATGTCTCACAGCCAAGACCCCCATTAAGCCCTATTTGCATATTTACTTTCACACTCCTAAGAATGCAGATGAAAAGAGAACATGACTTACATGTATGATGACAGTCACCAAACCCCACCTATAACATGCAGTTGTTCCATTCCTTTGCGAAGGAATTATCATGTAAGAAGAGGGTTTTGGGGGCAAAACAAAGAAAAGCTTAAATTATGTTATCTTTTTGACTGCCATACTTATGCAAATACAATATAATGGATTATCTATCTACATGTCAACTGGTCCTATCCAGGCCTATTTATTTTTCCTTATAAATCTGAAAATGAAAAAGATATTGGAAAAATACCTTGAATATAAGAAAAAATAATAATAAATTGCTTAAACATTTTAGGCCAGGAAAATGCTGAAAATTTACATTTAAAATTATGAAAAAAAACCTTCTTGCCTTTTGGTTTGTTTCCAAAACAGATGAAAGTACCTCGAAGTACCCACAGTTTTCCTCCTTGGCCTGGCAAGTAGGACATTCTTCTTGGGAATGTTTAGGCATGTACTAGATGTGTTTACTAAAAATAATGTTCAAAAATCTTCACTAAACTATTTCTTAGAAAATGTTAGGAATGCTTAATAGGATGTTCTTTTTCCCAGAAGTCTTTCCATTTACCTCATGTCACCACATTATTTTCCTGTTTCTACTGATCACAATTGGATTGACCTATCTTAAAAGGTAGGTTTAATTATTGTTGAACTGCAAAGAAATATTTTAACAAAAAAAAAAGACAATATTTTTATGCTTATATTGTTTTGTTTTACTTTTGAGGGGTGGGGATGTGGGTGGATGTGGTCTTCTGTAATATTTATAGAGTTGTCATTAGTCAGGAAATTAATTTTATAGCAGATAACCTGTTCAATGAATGTATTAGAGTGGGGATGATACACAGATAGTTAAGCTATAATAGGGATAAACTTAAGCTCTGTTACTCAGCTTTTCTGTCAGGAATAAAGTTTCTTCAGTTCTTCAGGCACAATACTCAAAATCAAAGCAGAGTCAATGTGAACCCCGCAAAATATTAGGAGATTGAATTTTTGAAACTGACATCAAAATGCAGCTGAACTCAAGGGACAGACAATGTGTATATTTCCATACTTCTCTCACCTACATCTAGTAATTTCAAGACAACTCAAGTCTAGGGAAACCTAGAGTTGAGGTGAATGCTAAAATTAAATGTCTTTGCTGAGCAAAATTTAGGAGGCACTCAATCTTCATGAGTTGGAGAGTCGTGTACCAGATGTCAGTATTGTTCCCAGTTGACATTCATTGGTGAAGAATATCTAAATCTAGTTTGCCTAGATAAGAAGTGATTTAGGTAGAATACTGACAAAATTAGAATTTTAAGATAAAATAAAATAAAAGGAACTTAGAAATTTGTTACTATTATCTTGAGAGAAGGATGACTATGGCTTCTGCAAGACTCAAGGATACCTAACCTAATGGAGGGGCAAATCTAACTATATCTATAAATATTTTCATAATTCTATACTTCAGAAAGAAAATAGAAATGAGATGTACTGTGTCTGCTCTGAGGGAAGTCTGTGAAAAACAGGATGTTTATGTTTGGTTTTTAGAAAACTTTTCTTTTACTCTAATCAATGCAATAAAAGCCTAAATAAATAAGCACGTAAATAAACCCCATTGTTTTTACTGTATTTTCTTGCTTTGATCTCTTTGGAGATGGGAAAGCTCCGTGTTGCTTGTCTTAACAGGAAGAGAGACTATTCAAGGATGCCCCACTTTCCCATTCTCCTGGGGCTCCTTCAGCTGACCTTTTTCTTGACTTACTTACATAATAATTTCAGATGCAAGCTTTTCCCCTGCATTTCCTACAATATCATCACAATTTGGAGGGGTGGGAGGTCGGTGGTCCCACTTTGTGGAGAGTTCATCTTTCATGGATGACATTCATACAGAGTCACTAATTTGAAGTTGCTTTGCTCATTAGCTTTCTTTAATTTTTAAGAACACTCGATACACTTTATGCCCAATAGATGGCAGTGAAGGACTGAAAAAAACAGCTTTGTTTATGATTTTATTTTTAAATGTCTTCTGCTGTGAAAATAACGAGCTAATGCATTATGGCCTAATGCCTCCACTGAAGAGCAGGCAGAATTTTAAATTCCCTCTAAATTCTGATCTGATGTTTCAAAAGAATCTGAAATTTTCATATGCATCACAATCCAGACTTCGCTTTCTGATTTTTTTTGTGACAGTTTCTTCTTCTGTTCCTCCTTTCTTAACTCTTAAAATACTTTCTTAATGTTCACAAAAGTCTGTGCCTCTTTTTTTAATTAGATGTCAATCATTGTTGACAAGGTGATGATAAATTCCAGGGCTTATCTCTTCATTAAAATGGCATAATCTCTCCCATGCCTCCAGGTTAGTGGCCAATTGAACCTAAGTATATAAAGAAGATTTTTCTGTGTTCACACTTCTGAGATATACAGAATGTTTTAATGAATTACTTGAAGTTTTTACATCAACTACATAAACAGAGTAGGTTTTGCAACAATCAAGAGAACGAGTTGTGTTTCAAGTTGAGAGGAGGAAAGTTGTTTTCCACTGTATGTAATCCAAGTTTTGTTACACAGCAGTAGCATTTTTTCATAAAATCTTAGAGCAAAAACATCACGTGTCGTTTACTGATTGTTCCTAAGGGCTTTGCTGTCTTTTCACCATGAGGCTTCAAGCTAAAACAGATCATTTATTTGTACTTCAGAACAATGTGAGCTGCAAAAAATGGCAATGCCCTATTTTATGATTGTGCTTTCAGTCTGGCAAGATCTTCAAAGAAAAGTACCTGCAAAGCAATATTTGCTATTTAAAAACTACCTGAAAGGACAGGTGGGAATTATTTACAAAAGGATGCACATGACATCTGATAGCCATAAAAATTACACATCCACTGTACAAACATGATTTATATTTCACAACACATATCTTCCCTTCTCCCTCCATGGAACAAATGCTTCCTTAATAAAGAGCTTGTATTTATAGTTCCATTTACTAAAAAAATAGTTTCTTTGTAGCTTCTTAGAAGAGTATGGAAATTCTCTAAGGTTCCAAGATTTTGTCCTCACTTTTCCAGGTGGTTGGCCAACTTTATAAGATGATGTGCATGCACAGAAGAGATCTTGAGAAGACCAGTATGAGACAGAGAAAGAAGCAAAGGGGAGATAGTATGGAAAATACCAATGGAAGGTTCCTAAGCAATGGTTTTACCTTTCAGATGATGAAATTCTTTGCAAGAGACTTCTACCTAACTAATTTCACTAGCTGACCTCTGTTGTTCCCATAAGGACTAAATTTACCATTTGTTTTGTGATATGGAATGCTTCAAAGCAAACTCTAAACAAAGATATTGGGGGTTTGCCACTAGTGGCAGGTTTCACTGCTGCCTTTCTAGCAGTAAAAGCCCAAAATACAGGCTTGCCATTTTGTGCTCCCTGCAGTGAAACAGCTATTCCACACAGTCCATAAAGGATGCAGTCTGCAAAAGAGATTCAAATTGTCTGCTTTGGTAGTAGAAAATTAATAAAATTGAGAATATTTTTTGTTGGTTTTTGTTGGTTTCTTTTTTTTTTTACCATCAGTTACTATGCCGTAATTTTTTCCTAACTTCAATATTCATATCATTTTGGCTCACACCTCTTTCCTGTAACAACGTCATAATAGCTCAGTGGTTTGGATGGAGATGATACATCTTTAAATATCATGTCAAAAATCAGCCTGAATAGTTCAAAGAACTGTTTTGGCATTGGATCAAAATTCACTCAAAAAATGTAAGCTTGTATTTATACAATAAACTGTGCTAAACAGTGTAATTGTGGTTCATCATGTCAACCTGAATAAACTTGAAAGGTTTCACTATTTTAAATGCCATTGTAAAAATGTACCAAAAATGAAAAACTGAATACTGTGTATTTTCTGTTGAACCACAAAAGAAGTCTAAGTCCAGATAATACTAAGGGTCTCATTTAAAAACCACAAACTCCTGAGAATTTAGAGTTAATACTAAAAATATAGTCTTAACTTATTTTGTTGCATTTAGGTCCTGAAGAGGTGGAACTACCTACGCAGAATGGGGTTAGTTAAGGATCCTAAACAGAGTTTGAAAATATCCACAGACACACCATTATATGTCGCCAGTCCCATTTACGGATACTGCTATATTAATGACACAATATTTGTTTTAGAGGCCACCAAATAGCTTTGCCAGATTAAACATTTGTAATCTGGATCCAACTTTAATATACTCTTTCAAATGGGAAAGCCACAAACAGCTATAGGCAACATCAACACAGTCTCCCTCAATCTGTTAATTTGTCAGAATTACAGACATAGTAGAGCCAATAATAATAAGCACCTTCCATGAGGACATTAATTAGAATGTTAAAATAATGAGACTCCTTGCTATAAACAAATCTGAGTTTAGTGTGTTGGAAGAAAAATCCTACACTATTTCAACAAAAGATTGGCAGTAAACAAACCAGTCCAGAGAAATGAGAGCAGACATAAACCTCCTTCCCTCCTTTTATCCAAAGATGCTCATGACCTGCAACTTTTGAATATACCTGGCCACCTTCTCTTTTTATGACTTGGCCCTTGCTTACCATTTTAGGCATGTCTGCAGAGTATATGTGCTCACTTAAACATAGAATATAATTCTGTTAGAAATGTCCACTTCCCTTCCTTAGGTGGAACTGAAGGGATTGTCCTGTATTATCTCTACAGCCACTGGATTTGCTTTTCCAATTCCATGGGCTTTCGATGACATGGCAATAAGGCAAATGGAGAAGAAAGTGGAAAAACAGTATGAAATACAACATTAATCTGTACCAATTTCATCAGTAGACACCTTTTTCTGGACAAGGGCTGTGTTCTGGACTAGTAGACTAGATTAGTGATACAAATATGGGACAACTGTCCATGATACTGAGCTCAGTGGTAAACAGCTCATTTTCTGTGAAACTTTCTTATTCCCTCCCCTCCAGTTCTGGAATTTCTGTCCTCTGCTCTTTAAGAGGAATTCTTCTGCAAAAGCAAAACATTTTCAGTGAAAAATTGTCTTTGTAATGAAAGGTATCAACCTTCAAAAAAGGTGTGGAAAGGTTTGATCAATGTTAAGGTTGAAAAATGGATATGCATTTGAGATCTATGCATATTATGGCTGAAGTGTCTGTGTGGCAATATAGCAATTGTGTCTGGTACCTGCCTCACCATGTATAAAAGCCACTGGGACAACTCATTCACAAAAGGCAAAAAGCAAACTAACAGCAGCTATTATGCTGCTGTTTTCCATAAAAATTTGCACTGAGATTGCATAGAAGTAAAAGAGAAGCTCAATCTGTGAGGGGTATTTTGCTTTCTGTCTGCTTACCCAATACACTACAGCCCAAAATGGAGTCACTGTACATTTTTGATTACTATTTTGTCTTTTATGTTTATCTCTGCGTTGCCTGATGCATTGGTTTTACATGGCCTGGATTTTTTGTAGTATGGGGCTGCAGGGCTGGCTTCTGTGAGAAGCTGATAGAAGCTTCTTCCATGACCAGCAGAGCCAGTCCCTGGTGGCTCCAAAGATGAACATTCCACTGGCCAAGGCAATGAAATAAAAACAAAAAGTTGGTGCACAGTTTTAATTGCGGCCAGAGAAGAGTGGAATGAGAACACTGCAGACACCAAGGTCAGTGCAGAAGGAGGGGCAAGAGGTGCTGCAGGCACCAGAGCTGGGATTCCTCTGCTGCCCGTGGTGATGGCCATGGTGAAACAGCTCTGCCCCTGCAGTCCATGGAGATCCATGAGGATGCAGAGATCCAAGCCTGCAGCCTGTGGAGGAGCCCCACACTGGAGCAGGTGGGTGCCTGAGAGGAGGCTGTGACCCTGTGGGAGATCCTTGGAGAGAGGGGCCCTGCTCCTAAACTGGAGCAGCCTGGCATTGAAGGACTGCACCCCATGGAATAGTGACTCATGCTGCAGCAGTTTGGGCATGGACTGTGGCCCATGGGATGGACTCACATTGCAGCAGGACACAGGGAGCTGTTGCTCATGAGATGGACTCACACTGGGGAATTTCATGGAGAACTGTCTCCCATAGGAGGGACTCCACAGTGGAGCAGGGGAATGACTCCTCTCCCTGAGCAGCAGGAGAAGTCATGGGTGATGAAATGACCATAACTCCCATGCCCTGTCTCTTTATGTTGCTGGGGTAAGAGGTAGCACTGAAAGAAGGGAGGGGTGGGGGGAAGATATTTTTTAAAGGCTTAATTTAATTCTCATTATCTTGCTGTAATTTTATTAGTAATAAATTCATTTCATATCTGTAAGTTAAGGTTATTTTGCCCATGGTGGTATTTGATGAGTGATCTTTCCCAGCCTTTATCTCAACCCACAAACCCTTTGCTATATAATATATCAGAGGGGAGTGAGTGAGCAGCTTTGCTGGGTGCCTGGCATCAGGCCAGCGTGAACCCACAAAATCTGACAATGCAGTCATTATTATTTTTAGACAGTACACATTGACAATTAGGGGCATCAGAGATGGCTGGAGAGAAAAAAGCGGTGAGAGGTTGGAATGGATTAAGATGGTTGAACGGATGGATAAATAAGCAGAAAATGGGTTGGAGAAGGGGCTGATGGGACTGAATGCTAGGAAATAAAGATTGAAGTTTGATAAGTGCAGCATTTTTTAACATATTGAGAAAGAGCAAGGAAGAAGACAACAGGGAAAGAGGAAACCTACTTGCAGACCACCACAAGTGAAGCATTAGTTCTGCCTTATTTAGCCCACATACAGAAATCTGTGGAAACTACATGGTGTAATATCACACAAAATACCTGCAAACATAGTGAAGCATTTTCAGATTTGTTTGTGATGACCACAGTGATAGTTTGCCTGTCTCCAAATTAAGTAAAGCAATGCCTATATCTGTAAAATCAGTTTTGGGCTCCTCTGATTACAAGCTTTGTTGTTGGGGCCCATGTGTTACAGAACAGGGTGCCCTGTATTGCATGGGGTTTTAAATCATAATTACAGTGGTTAATTTTTTTCATTATTTGATGTTAAAATAAACTTGCAGCCCACTTCCTTATCTTTTAGCAGCATAAGACCCATAAATCCTCCCTTTTCTGCCTCACTGTGTAACATCTGTATAAGGATGCCTGTGTTCTGTCAGTTCTCCAAAGGCATTGAACATGCTCCAACACTGAACATGCTCCAAACAGGGCAATTGAGTGCAGCGACTCAGAGCTGGCATACCCAGATGTGGGGACACTCTGTGAGTGATTGTAGAATTATTTGCCTCCGTTTTCAAACTACAGCTTCCTGAACTGTTCTGGGTTGCATGATGAAGTGGGGCACCTGGAAGTGCTCAGGATAGGCAGGTGACTGAACAATACCAAGCTAAACCCTAAGAAATGGGGGGTAGCAGTTAAGCATATTTAGAAATAAGAGTGGATTTAGACACATCCAGATGGAGAGACACAGGGCCTCTTAATACTGAAGAGAAGTTTACTTCCTTCCTTACTGCCTTGCCTTACTCCTTGAATCATGTACATTGAGTCAGATAGGAAATGATCAGCACAATAGGCAGCAGAAAAACAACTGGGATATCTATCTGCATTCAAATATTGAAGTATGCAAATCCTAATAAGGTTCTTTTCAGTATGTTCAGTATGTTTTCAGTCAGTGTTGCTAAAATGATGGCTCCCACCTAAAAGTCCAGCTTGTAAACAGAGGAGCTACAAACACAATTCCCTAATACAACATCTTAACCTTAAAATGGACAAAAGTTCTGCAAAATGGAGTTTCTTTCATTTAGGACAATGTTAGAGGCCTATTTGTGTTGTTTGCTAGAAAGCAGTGAAGTTTGGAAAAAAATACTTTAAGTGGAAGCCACTTAGTAGTGAACTCACTAAAACTGTTCACATTTGTCTTTCTGGAGTTGAGACGTGTTCTTATTGTGTACAAGAGTCTGCAAGCACACAGCCCAAAATATGCTGACACTGAAGTACCTGGGTTTTTTGTCTTGCTGCTTGGTTGTTTTACTGTGCATATGTTGCACCTTGAAAGATCGTAGCTGGAGGGAGTGACATTGAATTATAAAATTAGTTTTGAGTGCTGTTATTGATATCTCTTCCAGAACATATGCTTAAAGGAAGATGCTTATGAGAATCCTGGTAGATTGGGAGATAAATCAACTCGTTTATAGGTGTGCCTCACATTTTTTCTACTTTATCAGGAGCGCAGATAGCCAACATATTTGCAAAATGAAATTCTGTTAAGGTGCTTTGAGCTCTACCATATATATTTGCATCCAGTGGATAAAATTGCATATTGAAAAGTATTTTTAGAAGAATCTCTAAGGAAAAAAGGTCCTCATATTCTGTCTTATTTCCTCACCCATGAAAGAAGCTAGTTACTGTTCTCACATATGCCAGGCCATTTTTAACCAACATTTGTACATGTGCAGCCAGCAATTACAGAAAGTTGCAGGACATCCAGAGACACATAAGAAAGCCTCTGCCTCTTCTAGTACGGCAGAAATGGACTCCAACAAACAAATATTTATTCAGATCTGTGAGTCACAGGTGCTCTACCGTCAGGTTACAGCTTTGTCTTCAAACCTGCAAAGTTCATCCAGTTCATATTTGCCAACTGCAGCACTGCTGCGTGTGCTCTTTTGCTTTGCTCCAAAAGCAGAATGATTTTGATTCCAATTGATTCAATGTCTCTTTTAGGTAAAGATAGAGGAATCATTTATGTAGAGAATTTGATGATGTACATTTAAGAACATAGTTAATTTTTCCAATATATAATATAAGGAAAAAAAGCAAGCTTTGGCCTGTTTGTTATTTCTGTGCCTGATCTGAATTTGACATAATCTTATACTCAGGGACTGATCCAACACCTACTGAAGCTAGTGGAAGAACTGTGTTCTTTTTCCATTATAGATGTTCTCAAATTACTTTTTTTGTGATGTGCTAATGTAAAATAATTTCTCTTGTGTTCATTAAAAAATGAGAAAATTACTATATATAGAAAAAATTCTTAAAATGTGACAAAATTTAAAATTCATAAACACTATTTTTTCCAAATCAATTAATATACACAATCTTCAAAAATTAGTCATTTAAAATGTTCAGATGGTTCATAAGACATGACTGTGTTCACAGGGTATAATTTTTGGTGATGTGGTACGAGAGTTGCTGTCTACAGGGTGTAATGATCTGTGACCATAGACAAACTGACCCCAGGATCATCAGCCAGCCACAAACACAACATTGGGATTTAAATGTGGCTTCCAAAACCACAGACCTCCACCCAGTGAGCTAAAACAGCAACTCTACTAGATCAGCTAATAGAGGTCTGATGAGCAAACAGATGGGGAGATGCATCATGTTTTCACTGCAGCACATGTGTACTTCAGTGATCACATCATTAACAGGTACCAGAAGGTTAAGCAAAATAAAAGCTTCTCACACACACCTATATTTGACAGCAACCTTGGGATATGCTTGGGCTCTTTTGAAATAGATGAGCATTCTTCTTGGCTAATGGCTCCTCTGGAGTCTCTTCTCAGCCCTGCCTAATTCATAATGGTTCAGTGTTTTCTGTCTGTAACTAGAGGTGGAGTGCTGTGATAGAGCCAAATAAACAGGAAAGCAATGGATGTACTGTAGAAAATTGAAGATTCAAAAGGCAAAGTAGCAAGTCTGCTAAACCCATGCCTCTTATCTGATGGAAGAAGAAGAAAAAAAGAAAACTAAGAGGAAGAAAGAGTATAATTTTAAGTATGTCATACAACGTTATCAGTTCCAACAAAGAACTCTCCCCAATAGGTTTCCATAACAGCATATTAAAACTGGAGAAAGCAAAATGCTTCATCTGGGTAGCCTTCATCAAGAGCCTTTGTCACACTTCTCAACTCACTTTTGGAACTATTACAATAAAGTTACTCAAAGACAATATTTACAAATATTCAACATCAGCATTAAATATGGAGTGAGAAGGAAGGTGAAAAACAAATCCTATTTATTGGAAACTGTGAAAGACTAAAAGCAAATTATGCCATGATATTGCAGAAATGTGACTGACTGGAAATCTAAAAAAGTTAAAAAGTGTACTCACATTCTTCCTTGATGTTTACATTAGAAGTTCTAATCCCAAAAGATTTGGAATGAGTTTCTTCAACTTGTTCAATTAGCTCTGTGCTGAGTTTTGTTAAGAGACATCTGTGTTCCTTAGATACATTTTTTTCAGAAAACCTTCAAGTAATTTCAGTAAAAACCATATAAAATTAACAAGTAATATCCAAATCTTCAATGGGTATAAAATCAGAACTCTATTAATCCTGTCATTCTGGATTAGGAGAAGAACTACTGTTAAAAAATAAAAACAACTCTATTTTTTCTTCTCCACGCATCCCAGTGTTTTTACTGCCTGTTAAACTGTTATCTGACCATTAGACATTCAATGGCTACTTAAGCATCTAAATTCACGAAAAACTTAATTTCAAGCCAATTCTGGCAATCAAAAACCTAGGACTACCAAAACTTCTCTCATGTGGAGCCTGTATTTCCGTTGCTAGTGTTGCTATGGAACTGAAACACTTTTACTGGGTATGTACATATCTGCCTGCAATCTGACAGCAGTAGATTTGAGTTCCTCTCTCATAGCTCAACTCCTTCAGGACTCATAAAATGCGCATTCCTCCACTTCTTCCAAAATACACTTTGATTTGGTAGATGATCGTACTTATCAACACTTGCCCATTCCCCCCTTCCCACACATTCCCAAGCTGGCTGAAAGAGTAACTCCTGTTTTACTCAACAGGCCAGTCATTAAAGTGCTGGGTGATTGTAGCATTTTTCATCCCTCCTTCACCAGAAGTTTCTTCCCACTCTATAAACAGCCAGGCTGTGGTATATGTCAGGGTTATGTGTGTCACTACGGCAGAGCCTCACACTAAATTCTTGCATTACCACAGCATCCTAGAGCTGAGGTGGTAATCACCATTCAGGGAGGGGCAGGGACTGGACTGTGAATCCAGTCCTCGTACACAAAACTAGGATACTGAGAAGTGACATAGATCTCTACTAAAACCATATCCTGACCTTCTGTTTTGGAAAGGACTGATCTGTTCACATTATCCACGCGGATTAAATATCAACCAGAAAATTCTTGAGAATTTATAACTTTGCCTACAGTTTATATTTAGAGTCAAGTTATTTATTCCAGTAACAATAATTATTTTCTGGCTAATGGAGTTTAAAAAAAGCTATTTTTGCTGATTTGAACCTTTATAAAAATAGTCAATGTATTAATTTATTTTGGATTTTGTTTTTGACCAAAAGTTTCCACATCAATCACTGAAAAATATGGAATAATTTTTTATATACATAGGGTAATATACTTAATGTGTGTATGTACTGTAACAAAATAGTTCTCTAAAACATTGGACACGGGAAGAGCAAAGGCAGAATTATTTTTACATAGAAACATAAGTTTTCCTACTGAAATAGTTTGGACCATACTTTGCTTCAGGGTTAGCAGAGGAAATAACAAAAAAACATTCCTTTAGAAATTTTGAATGATACCTGAGAAGTTTCAGGAATTTGCTATCAAATACATTCAGTTCCTTCTGAAATAAATGAATAACATAAACCTCAGATCAAAAGTCTTTCTCTCTCAGGAATGGTAACTGTCTTAATTGTGCTAAATTCTGTTTTTCTACCTGTTAAGCCACAAAAACATGACTACAAAACACTTCACTAATGCCTCTAAAGTGAGGCAGAGTAGTTCAATGTCACAGAAGGTTTGGTACCACTGGTGGTTTCCTGTCCCTACAAAGAGGTTTAGAGATTTTTCAGTTGATGGAAGTTTTTTCACCCTTTAATGAGCATCGTGCTTATGATGTCCTTCTGCCAGCTCCAGGGAATGAAGCAGCTACAGATTAATGTCATGTTCTCCAACAGAGGTGCTGGAGTAATATTAAAAGAAACTGTCTCCTATTCAGCACTATAAATGAAGTTACATGGTGGAACTGTTGGGTCTTTTCCATATCTTGACTGCCTGGAGTTCCCTCCAGTCTTGTGGTGAGGCCACAAGGCAACTGCCAAGGAGCTAATGATCTTGGATACAAGGGGAGGGGCCAGTAAAAGGGGAAAAAAAAAAAAAAAAAGGAAGTGTTCAATTAACACCTATTTAGCTTTTATAATAATTCTCAGACATAATTATACTGTCTGATGATAGACATATGTGTCTCGTGAACAACATTATATATATTTATGTATGTTTTGGCAAGAGACACTGAATCCTAGAATTTTTCATAATGACAACCTTGCAGTTGTTAACTTCACCCTACATTCTTGTGATGGCACTTCATTCCAATATTTTCATACTTCTTTTCCTACAAATAACTCAGTTGGAAATACAAGATTGTTTTGAAACCAACTGCTATTTTCTGTTGAAAATAAACATCTCTTTGCGTTTCTCAGTAGGAGACTTGCTTTGAACTTACTCATGGTTTTCTAATTATTCCTTCAGAGTGCCTCATGTTTAAGATTTCTCTGCCTGCAGCTTGATCCTCAAAAAATGGAGCACTTTGTGAGTTACACCAAAAACATGCAGTTTCAGACTCTAATGCAACTGCTATGGTACAGCACATTTTCCCTGCAAATCCACGCATGCAATGGCCTCTTCACATAGCTGAGCTGATGCTGAAATGTCCCTATGATGCTTTTACAGTGATTTTCTAATTCTGTCCCCTGTAGCTTTGACAAGCCACTCACGTAACAAGCAACCATAAGAGGAAACTTTCAGGATAAAGTTTAGCATAAAACACTGATATCAAAGAAAGAAACAGCCTTGCTTTCATTTTTTCACAAAGGTCCTGTAATTAGTCAGATGTAATGTGATCAATAAGAATGTCATTTACTCTGCCTTCTTAAGGGATTTGGACTCTGAGTGAGCTCTTCTGTTTCTTAATGTTCTAGGATGGGATTCTTACCTGTTATGTTAGCATTTCTGGGACATAGTTTAACAGTAACATGATGGTTTGTGGACAACAGTTGGATTTGATGATCTTGGAGGTCTTTTCCAACCTTAGTGATTCTATGATTCTTTTCTCAATGGACATTTCAGTTCCTCACCCAGCACAAGCTGTTTCACACTCCCAATGCACCTCCTCAACTGACAGAAACCAAAGCCATAAATTCTTCAGGAAAGACATTAAAAACCAGGGTCCTGCCCCTGATGAGGAATAATCCCACACACCAGTACAGGCTGGGGGCTGATCTACTGGAAAGCAGCTCTGCAGAGAGGCACCAAGAGTCCTGATGGACAATAACCCTTCCATGAGCTAGCAGTGTGTCCTTGGGGCCAAGAAGGACAATGGTATCCTGGGGAGCCTTTGGAAGAGCAATGCCGGCAGGTCAAAGGAGGTGATCCTGCCCCTCTACTTAATCCTAGTGAGGCCACATCTGGAGTGCTGTGTCCAGTTCTGGGCTCCTCAGGACAAGAGAGACACAGAGCTTCTGGAGTGGGTTGAGCTAAGAGAGATAAAGACGACTGGAGGACTGGAGCATCTCTCTTATAAGAAAAAGCTGCAAGGGTTGGGCCTCTTCAGCCTCGGGAAGGGACAACTGAGAGAGAATCCCATTAATGCCTATGAGTATCTGAAGGGATGGTGTCAAGAGACTGGAGCCAGGCTCTGCTCCATGGTGACAAACAATATGACAAGAGGCAATGGGCAGAAATTGAGGCACAGGAAATTGCACCTGAATGTGAGGAAGAACTTCTTTACTGTGCAGGTGACTGAGCACAAGAACAGATTGCCCAGAGAAGTGGGAGAGTGTCCCTTACTGGAGATATTCAGGAACCATCTGGATACCAATCCTGTGCCCTGTTCTCTAGGATGATCTTGCATGAGCAGCGAGGTTAGACCACATGGCCCACTATGGTACCTTTCAAACTTACTCAGTTTGTGATTTTTCATTTCAGAGGATTGCTGTTTGACAGGATTTTTTAGAGGAATCACCTGGGCTTTCACCGATGGGCTTTCACTGGCAGACAAATTGTTCCTCTAAAGTGTTGACAGGGAATTTCTAACCAGATTGCTAAAACTACTCTCATAACTCTTTACTCTTCTACCATGTTAACAGAAATCTTGGTTTTCTTTGATGAAAAATGGTATTGTTCTTACAGAATAAGTATTAGGAGTTTTACAGTCTGCTGTTTTATAGGATTTTGCAATACTTGATTATAAGATGTGTTAATAAATAATGAGAGGAAATTTAAACTAGTGAAATTTGAAAATTGCAAAACTACATTGACATAGCTGGAAGATACTCAATCATTAACACTGCAGGAGTAGCACAATGTAAAATACATTGCATAATCTCAACCTTTTGTTAGTCCAAAACAAATATCGCACAATTAGGCGGCAATAAAAAAAAAACATATAAATCTTGGCTAATACAGCTTCTGAAAAGATAACTCATATATTGTCTGACTTGATGTGATGACAGGTGTAGTATTCTATTTACACATAGTTGTCTAGAACACTTTGTTTTAAGGAAGAAGGGTGGGTGGTGAAATTACCTTTGTTTAGTCATACTGATTTCCACATGATCTGCAAGATACTCACCCCTCATTAAGCTGAGAACAAGAAGGCTCATTATGTGGTGAAACTTTAGTTGAGAAACTTTGGGAATATTCACATTTTCAACTCATATGGATGTGATAAACATTGTTCACTAAAGACGCAGCATTAAAGCTTTCAGATGGACTCATGTTAGTAATTCAGCGTGAGAAACTGGCCAGAATACACAAAAATAGACTGAAAAAGCTTTTAAATTTAAGCTGTTTAATAAATAGCTCTATTGTTTAGAAGTAGCATATGTATATAAAAAAAATATCAATGTATGCCACACAGATTTTAATGACATTTTTTTCAAATGTGTCCAAGTTCACTTCTCCAACATTATGGCTCTCTCCTTGTTCCTATAGTTCCCTCCCAAAAAGTTGAACCTGTCTTTCTTAATTAATTGACTGAATCCGATTACAGAGGTTTTCAGGGAGTAACTCTCCCTGTTGTAGATATAATTCCTTCTGTCCATATAAAATGCATCTTAGTAGTTTCCCTTTTCTATAGATGCATGCAGACAGCAGAGGGAAGGTTTTATGTAGCAGACCATGTCTGGAGGTCACTGTACCACTGATGACAAAGCTGTCAGCTTCTCCCCTCTGCTTCAAACAAAGCACAGGAACATCACATGGTGAAACTGTAGGATTATGAATTTTCCTTCTTCTCTGAAAATCTTTGGTAGGCTAAACATCTGGAAGTTCAAGTTTGACCTATGTTTTGTTTTCTAAAATAAGGATTCATTGATTCATTGAAATACTGCTTGAGAGAATGACTCTATCACCTCCTCAATAAAACTCCTTCAACTGCTAATTGCTATAATTCATATAAAATGTTGAACAAAAGTTGGAACTTGTTTCTATTTATCATTGCCAGTTTCTGAAGGTTGGCCAGAAAGAGTCTCTTTGTCCCACCAAGGACATTGACAAAGCCCACTCCAGTACTGATAAAGAGGTGAGAAATCTAAAATATAAGAAGATAATAATGAAAAGTACTGGGATGAGCAAGATATACCAGACTAGAAAAAAAATATTGGGTTTTGTTATTTTAAGTTATTCAATTTTTCAAAAATGAGTAAGGACAGAGAGGCATTCTCCATGCCTGTGAGGCAGGACAGACTCAGTCAGGACCAGAGCAGGACACATGAGTACTTGAGGCAATGTTCCAGGTGTGAGAATGAATGACAACTGCTTCCTATAGCAGAGAAAAGGGGTGAATGAGGCTTGACCAAGATGCTGAATATCCTCAGGCCCCAGAAATATGTGCTGACACTGAATTCTGCAGCAAAAATATCAGTAAGCAGAGAGGCAGACAAAATATCTAGATCTGCTAATTTTCTTTTCCTACAGGTGAGGAAACCAAGGACCTTTGTGCTGAAAGGAACAGAGTAATGCTTAGTGGTATAAAAGTGGTGTAAGAAGAGAAAAATGTGAAATGAGAATGCCAAAATTCCCCTACATTCCCTTTAACAGGAGCTGGTTTTAGGGGAAGGAAGCAAGCCAACTGCCTGGAAAAACCCATGAGATTTCTTAAAGATAAAATTAAGCAGCAATACATGTTGTCCAACATGCATGTGGAAGGAAGCAGAAGCCATGCCATGTCCTTTACCCTTGGGGGGAGGTGGGTATACATTGCAGTCCTACTTTCTCTTCATTTATACCCTTAGGTGTTTTCTCACTCTTAGAAGAGGTATAGAGACTAGAAGTTAGAACTCGCTCGCAGTGAAGGGAGGACCAGCCTAACATTATATATATATATATATATGTTTATATATACACTTCTTTTCTTTTGTTCAGTACTGTCATGTGCTTCATGTGGCCAACTTGTCTTGTATCTTCACTTCATTTGGAAAAATTGTTGTGTGTTGGAACTACTCTCCTGCACTTTTCTTCAGTACAGTTTGGCTTCTATTATCTTTTTTTTTTTTTTTTTTTTAAAGGATAAAATAAATCTTCTCTCCCTGACTGGCTATTAGAGGGCTGAATGTTTTTCAAAAGGAAAAGTTGAAATAACAGTCTTAATGACAGAGTGATACAGAATGTGGGAGAAAGTTTATTTTGGTATGCAAAAGTGGGCCATAGAATTACAAGTTGCAGGGATTAAAAATGATTTTACCAAAAATGGTTTATCTTTGCCAGCCGATAATATAAGCTAGAGGTTTCTTTTAACTGTCACTCCAGTTAAATCTAATGTGCATGTTTCTATCATCTTTGTGTTTATTCTGCCTCTTACTCTTCCTGCAATTCCTCCTTCTCTCACTTTCTCTGATTTCTGCTTTCTCTTGGCTTTTTGCTATATGCCTGCCTCATTCTCATCCTGCATTGCTGATCAGATCCTGCAGTCATATTCCTGCTTCTTACTTCTCCTTACTTGTATTGATCTATCCGATTCATTTTTTATGCAAAATCTATCAGCAATTTCATCTATGTACAAACAGATCCCAAACCATATTTTTTTATTTCTTCCTCAGATTCTAATCCCTACATCCAGTCTGATTCACATCTTTTATTTTGCCTTTAAAATCACCTTCTGGTTCAGGGACTAGGCAAGAGAAATCACAGAAGAAAATCAGTGGAATCTTACTTTCTCTTTTTTAGAATATATAGAGTCCAGCAGCACAGTTCAGATGTATGCAGATCTTAAGCTTCTGAAATATAAAGGGAAGGGGCAGATGAGTTTTTGAAACATATCTGAGCATGCCCGTGTGCAATCTCAGAACTGATACAAAAGTATGAACAATAAGATACCTTCTACTAAGTGAGCTAGTTTCTCTTCTCAAAAGATGCACAACTCAAAAAGACATTTTCATCTAGACGAAGGAGCAGGAAACCAGTTACAAAAAAATCTGAAGGTCGTTTGGTAGAGCTTTTTCTGTTTAATTTTCAGTGGACCATGTCAAGAACGAGACCAGCCAGATGCTAGGAACTGCCATCTCTTACCTCTTTATCTATAAAAGTTACTTATCTATTTTCATCAAGGTTTTTTTTTTTCTGTTGCCTTCTTAATGAACATGCTTCTTTGCAAAATATTTCAGCTGCTAAAACTGCCATTATGCCATCCATTGTACCTACAATCAGCTTGCCTCCTAATTCAAAGTGAAATGACTGATAAAAAAATTGATTTTTTAAGCCAAACAAATTTACCATCCCATGGTTATGACTAGAAGGAAGACCAAGAGCACAAGACAGAAGAACTGGGTTTGGGTGCCATCTCTTCTAGCATGTCTTTGTCTCACACAGTTTAGTAGAGAGCAACTGTTTCTTTCTTCATTACCCCTAAGCATAATAGTTTCCTTAGGGTATAGACTGTCTGAATTTTTGTACAACATAGTTTTCAAAAACTTTGATTCTGCCTAACAATTAATTCTGGTGGCCAGTGGTTAGTTCTGCTGTTGGAGATAAACTGGCAAATTTTTCATCTTCTTCACAATGTCAGGTGTGCTGGTTTTAATGCCAGCAGGAAATTAACCTCCAAATCAGCCAGTCCCTTTCCCTCTTCCCTTCTGATAAAGGAGGGACAAACTGGAGTGACCATGGGTTGAGATAAGTATTTACTTACGGAAGAAGAGTCAGTGTTAGAGACTGTGAAAAAGGTGCTTCATGACTGCAAAGTAGCAAGATGGTAGCCTTGCTCTGGACATCCTCAGATATCATTAGTGTTTCATCAGTGAAATTTTGGCCTTCTCCATGTACGTTCTGTCTTCTTATCAGCTTTCACAGACCACAGCCATGGTGGCATGACATGACAGGAAAGGGAGAAATCTGCAGTGCTGTTCCAACCACACGCACTGTTGGGCAGAGCTGAATCAACTTCTACTGGAGTCACTGGCAAACTTTGCTACCTGAGATAGTGCCAGATCAGATCTATGGAGTTGAGCTTAATTGCAAGCCATTTAATTTAAAGGATGGGATAGAACAAGAAAGAACAATTCTGGTTATTAAAGCATCTGCACAAACAGAAGAAAACTCAGCTGGTGCTATAAATCAAATGGCAAATAATAAGAATTTGTGTTTTAACTGCAGGAACACCAAAATCATCTTGTTGCAATAGCTGTTTTAAGAACAACACTGATGGCACTTGCACTTAGATTTTCTGATGGCACATTCTTTTCAATATAAATTCTCTTCTGTAACTGCAGCTTTCATAAACCTAGGTGCCAAGGGTAGGAGTGGAACAAGCGTCAGTGCTTTCACCGTCCAGCTTATGGGTAGGTAGAGACAGACAGAACTATTTTCTTTGGGTTTATCAGACCATTCTTTCATTTGGCATCATTTACAGACATGGCTCCCAAAGTGTAGCTTGCAGAAGACTCACTGGTAGTCCATGCAGAATTGGCTCATCACACACTGCACATTTTGCTGCTTTTCTTTTCCTTCCTTCTCCTTTCTAAAAAGACAGCTAAATCTGGATTCAGTACTTTGCTAGCACTCCTTCACAGGGCAAGAAAATGCTGTACTACTTGCTGGAAGGTTACAGGTTTCTGAATGCATTGGTTTAAAAAAGTTTATCAGTCCTTCTACTGGCATCTCCTGAAAGCTAACAGCTGGCCCTCCTTCGCTATCTGGCAAGCACCTGGTGCACAGCAATACGAAATTATAATACTTGTGTTCTTTTTTTAAAACATGACAAGGAGGCAATACAAAAACAAATCACAGTAATGCACAATTATTCCAGCCTTGGTTTGTGCACAGTCAGCATGCTGAGATATTCCAAGCCAAGGGGATTTTTTTCCTTGCTTTTAAAGAAAGATTTATTCATAAGGGTGAAGAGGGCAAATTCTCAACATTTCAGCCCTCAGCTGGCTTTTGTCAAGGGTTTCTTATGCACACACATGGTGAGGCTTGGCTAAGGTGCAGGAAAAAAGTTATGAAGTAAATTCTATGGATTAATGTATACTTTTTGTAGTAATGTTAAGGTTTGCCAAACTTTTCATGGATGAGGAATGTGAAAGCTTAGGAATATATGCAGATCTGAATATGCTTTTACATGCACAGATAAATAGCATAGTCTTTGTTTTTCTACCATGGCTTTACCATTGTATTATCTTACTTTGCCATTAATCCCGCTACATAAAGTCAGTAACCCTTTCAACACAGCTGGAATAAAAGTAGCAAAATCTGGCCTTCTGTGACCCTAGCACTACAGAGCTCACATCCCTCCCTCCCCCACCCTATCTGAAGGGTAAGATCCATGTTTATCAGATGAGGCTCTCCTTCACTTTAAATCTAGAAAACATCCAAGAGAGCGCACTCATGATGTTTAAAAATCATTCAGTTTAATTTCTACTTCCTTTTTTGAATTTTTTTCTGCATGAAATAACACACACTTCAGAGCCGGCTTCCACCTACCAATTCTGAGGACTTGCTCAGCCTATGCAAGGTTTAGAGATTAAGTGATACCTGTACCCTCATGTAAGATGTACACTATTCCATAGCAGGTGGTGGATTCTACTCTGTGTTCCTTGAAATGATGCATTTTACATTCTATCTTTAAAAATAAATGCATAATGTTAGGCATTTTGCATTGCATAGTGTTAGACATCTTGCATGCCTAAATCACTGTCTACAGCAGCCACAGTCCTGAGAGCAGGGGCTGAGATTTGTAACTCTTCTAGTTAGGTATTCAAACCACCATTTTTTTTTCCCTTGGTCCTCTCACATGACTCTTGTACACCTGGCTGTGCAGCTGTAGATCCTTGCCAATGGTTTTTGACAATGTTCTTCTGCACTTACAGAAAGCTTTATTTGGGAGTCTACAGAAAGTGTGATAAAGGGCTTGAATCCCTTCTGGACAAGGCTGAAAGTAACTCTGAGGCTCCTACTTCTTGTAAGGGTTATCTAAAAAATAATAGACCGCATGTAAAAAACCTAAACATTTATATATGCAGCACTTTCTGCCAAAACTTCAGCCTCTTCTCTTCTTCCTAGACAGCAAAAGGAACAAACTCCATACTCTGTACTTCTTCTGAGCCCTCTTTTTCTTCCTAGCCCTCAACACTTGGGATTTCAAAATTCAGTTTTCCTTTTACCATTGAAAACAGTTGAACATACTCTGCTTCTATGCAATTTCATCTGTATAAGCACACTGTTGGTAGAAAGAATTATCAGTCACTTTCTTAGATGTAGATACTTATATTCTGTCTAAGTAGCTCTTGAAAGAAGCAAGTTACTTTCTGGAATTTTACCTTTTTTACCCAGCTGTGGTACCACGTGGTGCATGGACGATTGTTTCAGTACCTCTTACTCTTTGTGAGGAAGTATGAGATTTTTATCAATATAATGGTGACAAATTTTGGAAATATATATATAAACAGCATTCTGACCTACTAGTTAAAACTAATTTAATACATATTGTCTTGAAAGCACATAATTTATATGAAAATAGAGAGCAAAACATGTACTGCAGTTTTAAGAACTAGTATTTTCTGAGTGGCAGACTCCAAAGACTATTTTAACATTGAAAAGGACATACCATAACACTAATAAAGTAGACGAAAATATTTAAAGTCATAGTTAAAATGTAATTGGAGAAAATTTGTTTAATAAATACAATACAACTGTAGGAATTTAGAGTAGAAACTAATTTCTAATGTCACTGGGTTTACAGTAAATAAACAGCATTGTTTACCTTAAGAAAATAAGAGCCCTTAAAGAAGCAGTTAATTTTTTTACCCAAATTAGATATTTTATTTATATTATGCTTTTCAGTTTAATAACCTTTATTCTGTAAATGCAGCTGTCAGAAATAGAAGTATTTACAGTTAAAGTGAGTTCCACAGTATGACATCTTCAATGCACAAAACCAGCATGTGCTAAAGTAGAAATTTTCAAAGACTGAATTAAAATTATCTTTTCTATTTGCATAGTTTCATTCAGCTGGGATTTTACTCCTTCTGATGGATTTTCTCCTTTTTCTAACCCTGCCTTCTCTGTTATATGCTCATGCACCTTTTGGAGAAGAGGATAAAGCTTGTAGGAACTTTTAAAGTTCCTTCACTTACTGAGGAAAAGTGATACTTCTTAAAATGGTTTGTGTGCTGGTCTTGGCTGGGATAGAGTTAATTTCTTCATAGTAGCTGGCATGGGGCTACGTTTTGGATTTGTGCTGGAAACAGTGCTGATAATATATGGTTGTTTTTATTATTGATCAGCATCAAGGCCTTCTCTGCTTCTCACCCCACTGCTCCAACAAGCAGCTGAGGGTGCACAAGGAGCTGGGAGGGAACACAGCTGGGACAGCTGATCACAACTGACCAAAGGGATATTCTATACTGTTTGGTGTTGTTCTGGGCATTTATAACTGGGAGAAGAAGGAGGAAGGGCAGGTGTTGGGAGTGATGGTGTTTGTCTTCCCAAGTCACTGTTATGCAAAATGGAGCCCTGCTTTCCTGAATGGTTGTGGAGTCTCCCTTACCTGAGATATTCAACAACTATCTGGACACAATCCTGTGCCATGTGCTTTAGGATTATTGTGCTAGAGCAGGGAGGTCAGACCAGATGATTCAGTGTGGTCCCTCCCAACCTTGCCTTACCTGTGACTCTTGACTTCAAAAGGTTGATTTTTGAGTCCATAGGGATAAATCTGCATAGTACTTCATGCACCTAAATGTTGGAACCCTGGACGCTGAGAATTTTAGACTTTCTGTGCTGACAGACTCTGACCCCCCAAGAGAACACTGCATTTGACCTGAGGCCATGGAGAAGTCTTCCAAAATTGAATGATAGAAGTGTGTAACACCACATGGTGGAAAACTTAGAGTTTAAGGTTTAGGATATAGCAATATATATATAGCAAGATGGAGGTTTTAGAGTGGTGGCTGCTCCTTCTTCTTCACCTTCCTCTTCATGGGTTTGGGTGATTTTGTGTAATTGGACAGAAAAGTCCACATTGTGGGGCATGGGTGATTGGTTATTGGGTTAAAAGTAAAAATAATTTAGATGTCATTTCTTAACTGGACAATTTATCCTTAAAAATCCTTGTAGAGAGAGAGATACATCTCCATTTTTACCTTGTTAGAGTAACGTGCTGTAGAACTCACAGCTTGTGAGACTGTAATATAGATAAGAACTAATAAACATCTGAGTCCAAACAAGAAATACCATCTCATTATTTAATCCCAACCTTGTCAGAAAAGAAGCAAAGAATTGATATCTACAGTATGGTTCAAACACTTAAATGGCATTATTTCAGAGGAAAGTTCCTTAGAAGGTATCATTACATGGGCCTCTGTGAAAAAGTTTTTAGCATCCATAGATACTAGGATACTAGCTTAGGAGAAGAAAAACAGAAAAATAATCAGATAACATGATGTCCTGCAAGAAGCAGGTAGAAGGTTATGCAATAATATCAGCAAGATTCAATAATATCAGCATCCACAGAGCATGAGTAACAAGCTGTAAAGATGACACAAAAGAGAGATGATGTTTGAGGGTGAATTGGTAACCCAGTCATGAGAGTGGGGAATTTTCTGGCTCAAAAGCTGTAGTGGCCATCATAAACCTCTGGAAAACATGTGAGGAAGAGAGTGGCAGAAAGATAAAAAGAAATTAAAATAACTTTTATGGAAGAATATAAAGCTGTAAAGAGCCAACTAAGTTGTGCAGACCATAGTTAAAACATTTTCTTGTCATGGAAAGATAATAAATGGATAGAAATAGAAGGAAAGATAATTTTAAAAATTTAGCTTCCTTTTTTCCTGAAACATTCCTCACATTTTATTCAGAGGACCTGCAAGTAATAGAAGATCAGTGGGTATTCAGGTTGAGTTTATTCCCAGAAAAGAGTAGATGAATTACATGCCTGGGTGACTAAATGATGGCACTTACAGAAACTTCCACAAAACTCATTTAAGAGCATCTTTATTTTTCATTAGAAGTGTGTCACCCCATTGGTCTTATGAAGAAAGTTCATGCTTTAGAAAGAAAAGAAGCTAAGCAGGTAAGGAATTTGACACTTTCAAAGAGGGAAGGATCTTTCACTGCTGTTCTTCAGCCAGGCTGTTCTTGCAATAAAACAGCTGCTTCATACCTATGACTCCTGAGTTTCCACAGGAATTACATTTAGGCCTTTAGTTGGAGCTTTGTCATACAAACAATAAGGCTACTTCATGTGATGGTTTCATGATATGGTTTATGGAAGGCAGTGAAACAGACTCTGGAGATGGAAATGTCACAATGTCATCATGAAGTCCAGCTGTGGGGCCCATGTAGACTTGTTTAGCAAGGAAATAAAAGTATTTTAGCACTGCCAAAGACATTTTCTGTTCCTGAGCCACCCTTGGAGCATTCCTTGCCCTCAGCTCACTGATCTATATTGTTCCCAGGTATTAGATTTTTGTATGCAGCTCTAGGTGACTACACTGGGGTTAGAATAATGGATAAAACAGATACACTCACTTAAAACCAGTGTGCTTATTTTGCTTTTGGACATACCCAAAATTATCAAACAGATATGTAGAAGAGGAATATTTTCCACTACCTGTGAGGGGAAAAATCCTTGAGGAGATGGCTAATGACAAACATTTTTCCATGTCTGATATATCAGCAGGATTCTGGCACTTCCCATAGGAAAAAAACCCACGTCTGTGCACATTCAACACACCCATAGGAAGATACGGGGGTTTTTTGCAGACTGCCATTGCAGTTATCTTTGGCACATATGTTTTTCATTGGAAAATAGAAAATGTTGGTGGTACACAGCACACTAAACAGTACACTTTCTACTGGGAGGAGAATGAGATGAGAATGACTGCAAGATCATGCAGCTACGGGAAAAGCTGGAGATTTTCGATAAAGCTAAACAAGTAAAAAGCACTTCTGTGTAATGAAAATAGAAAATATGGGGAGAAGTTTATATGGCAAGATCTGCAGGTAGATCACAGTAAGTATGAAGAATTTATCAACACATCTGATCCTGCAAACAAGGAGGAAATACAGAGACTCTTTGAAGAATGATGCAGAAAAAACGGGGACAAAATAAAATCCAGCTTAAAGCAGCCAGCCGAGGGTCCTACAGTGCCTAAACAGACACAGAGATATTAAAAGTTTACAAGAGATATTAAAAGTAACATGGAATGTTACTTAAATAATGCAAATTATTTATTCACTCTCTACACATATATTAGCTCATGCCTCTCTGTGTTCTCTTCTATGATCTAGTACAACAGTATGATCAAGTATAGACTCAGCTGCCATGGCTGCTAATGAATGTGAATTTCAATACATTCACTTCAAGAGGAGACTTTGGATGTTACCTGGGTGAAAAAATCTCCCATCATTATTCAAGGTCCTTGTTGGCTGAAAATACCATCACCTCAGTGTTGCCAGTGTCTACAAAATGCTGTAAAAAAGCAATCCAAGACTGTAGCTGCAGATGTATGGACTGCAAATTGGCCAAAACCTCAGAGAGTTTTGGGCTTACAGACATATTTTCAAACTTTTTTGACAAAAAAGTGCAGTGGAGCAAGTCCAGTGCTAGATTTCACAGACAAAATCAAATAAACCTGTCCTGCCTTAGATGAAAAGAGGATTCAAAATGATGGAGTTAGAGCTCAGGATGAAATCCCACAGAAAATAAAAAAAGCCATAAGGACTGCCAAGTTGAGAAAACACACTCTCAATTGCTATTATCTGTTAAGGACCCTTCGTGTTTTTTTTCATTACATATTTTCATGATGTTTCTGTAAAGGCCTGTCATATGTGTAAGGAATGCAACTACTACAATGGTCCCACAGGGAAACACAAGGCAATATGTTAAAAACACAGGAAAAATTCATCTGGATGAAGGAACAGTTTTCAGGTTATTGTTACTAATATGAAAAAAAAAACAACAACAACAAAAAAACCCCAAACAACAACAACAAAAACCCGAACAGGAAGAAAAAGCACTAAATTAGAATAAATTAACATCTCTGGTGTCAAAGTCATTGGGGATTTGGAGAATTAGAGATTAAGGCAAAACTTGTTTTAACTGGGCTCTCAGGCACTGCATGATTGCACGAGGAGGAAGTTGTCTGCCTCTCTCCTAGGTTGTAAATGGCTATGATGACACAATGACTACCTGTAGATATACAGATATATCTGGTTATTACCCTGTGGACACATACTCTGTTGGCATGGTAGACACTTTCTCAAAAAAATAAGGAAAACACAATTTTCTAGTTTACATGAGAGGTTCTCAGCCTGGCCATAACCATTGTGCAATGATATAAAGGCACACCAAACCACGGCACCACAATGAAATGTGCACTTGATGCCTCCTGGCAAGAGGGATGGAATTTTTCCTGCTATAATCACAGCTGAGAGCACCTCATTACATCTGAACGGTGGATTCCACAACTGCTTTCAAACTGCCACACTCCATCTTCATCTAATCTCCATATTGGTGTGTGAGCTACATACACATCAGCTTCTCCATGTTCTGGTTCCCCATGGAGAAAAATCAAGGTGTGGAGGCCAGATGGAAACCATGAATAGAACACTGGAAGACTGAGACATGGGGCTAAGTAGAAAATTTCAACTATCAATTCTGTTTCATTCTCAGATCCAGATAAAAGAACAACACAGAAAAAATGAAAAATACTCTAGAGGATTGACATGTCTTAGCACTGTCTTTCCAAAAGATGCAGACCAAATCATAGATCATGAGAAAGAAGGGAGAAAGGCAAGATAGAAAGAGAAAAAGAAACAAGTCGGTTGAGAAATAAGAAATTAGTGAAAATCATGTTCATTTTGTTATGGTCCAAACAATACTGGGCTCAGATAAGGGAGAGACCAGCAACAACACTGAATATTGTTGCTCAGATACTGACATTCGACATAATCCCATTACAATTGCCCAGAGACTGCCAACAGCTTGTGCTGCATTTATTCACTTGTTCATAATATTAATCCCAAATTTCTTTAAACTTCTACATCAGAAACAGGTAGGATGAAAATCATAAAATGTCATTACACAAAACAATAGTATACTAGGTGGCATGCATGGTGGCATTCTTAAAGAATCTGTTCTTCCTTCTAGTCTTTCCTATATTCTGTAAGATTGCGTCCTCCTGGCTGAATGTCTAAATGATACATAAAATAAGTTAGTGTTATGCTGAATTTTAAGAAAAGTAGGTTTTTTGTGTCCAGCTTGTGATGGATAAACCAAAGGGAACCAAGGATTTACACAGTGAGTTTGAATAGCTGTTGTCATGCTAAGTCTAAGCATTTTAAAAATGGCTTTTCTTCCTCCCCTATTCTCCCTTGTCCTCATGACACAGGTTCCTTTCTATTTAAAAATTTCTGGGTTTTGCTTTCAAATGTAGCTTTTACAGCTTTGGTACTACTTTGGGAGGAAGAATAATCATTCAGGAACAAAGAACTACTCTTTTTCTGACTCTAGCATGGTTCCTTCCATGGAAAAAAACTTGGCTGATTGACCATCNTTGAAACAGGGATACAAATTTATATCTCAGGTATAACATATATGTAGCATCATATGACAACATGAAAGAAATGATACACTGGTAAGTTCACTGCAACACGTGTTAGACAACAAGCTTTCTTCTCCAGAAAACCAGATACAACCCCACCCACACAATTATCAAAAAAACCTGAACAAGAAAAATTAAAAGATATAAGGGGGGGG